>JANTPM010000244.1:2436470-2457270 GCA_025434745.1 Erythroxylum divaricatum | reverse complement strand
CCGAGAGGAAAATCAGAGCGACGTTCGAAAAGCGTTTCAGGACGGGCTAGCACACTACAGCCGCAACCCGGATCATGCATACTCGTGTGGATACCAGTAGAGGGCATTCGCGTTTTGCAGTATCTTGGAATCCGAAAAGAAGCAACCTATCATCGAAAATAAGGTATTTTCGTACATCTTTGGTATTTTCGATTATACATCATGTTGTTGTATGGTTTTTTCCGCAGTGTATTGTGAATACTCAGACCGTACGCGATCCAACACATCAGGCCTTACTCCAACATTTCTTGGATCTTACTAAATAGTATGGAATCATGCTATCAGCATAAAAAAGCATCATTGGTACCAAAGAAGTTGAATTTCTGGGTATGCATTTAAAGATGGATTTTACTAGCCTGGTCTACATATTGCACAAGAGTTATTACACTTTCCTGATGAGCATTTTACTATGAAACAAATACAACAATTCCTCAGAATTGTTAATTATCTTTTATGGTTTTTACTTGTCAATCTCTCATGGCTAGTCAACTCCTCTTTTCTTTCACAAAGAAATCTTTTCCTCTTGTTACTAGTACACCTACTAGTGTTTTTGAAGTTACCTCACTTGTTTGTATGAGTTTGTTTTATTATTTGCATTATTTTCTGAGTGAAACTAACTCTCTTGGTAGTCCCACAATGTTCAACCTCAAAGCACCTTACCTTAATGTGACTTTTCTCCATGACTCTCTTTTTGAAAAACACATTATGGTATCTTTAGGTACTCTTTGCCCTTTATGGTTGTGCTATCACTTTATGTCCTCTTCAGCTCTATCAACATCTATGTGACATAAACAATGGAAAATCTTTGTCATGGACATTTCTTGAGTGGTTTCAACCACTAGATTAATGGAAGCAACAATTTTCTATGGTTATTTCACATCGTCTATGGAAAGCATCTACTAGATGACAATCTACTCATTATTTCTTCATCCTTCATCGTCCATATAGAGAATCATCTATGAGTGCCCTTTACACTGAACATCGTGTCTATTTTTATCATATTTCATTACCTTAGTCAAGATATCAAGACAATGTGCTTCGATCTCTTAGATATTTTCTTAAAGAAATAAATCATTTTCCTAATACACCGATCATTTCCTTCTCTATTGGACCTTATCTAGGTGAATTTGTTCCTGGTGAATTAGAAGCACTAGAAGTTGACATACAGGTTCCAATAATCCTCAATATGACTCAATCTTTCAGGATGCTCAGGATCCTAATGATGGTAATTACAATCCTAATGAAAGTGAGTTAAATTAATTCCTGCACAAATTGCACACATGTGAACTTAGTCCTAATAAGCGACACAAGGCATATCAACATGATACTTGCGATTCAAGTGATCCAGACTCTCCATCCAATTTGCAATCATAGCATGAACCAGTTTGTGACAAATAATATTTTGGACCCTGTGAGACTCATATTTTAGATGTTTGCTTTTGGGTGTTTTAATGAAAGAGAATCTTTGTGGCCTACAAACTACTATACACGATTCTTATTATTATTATATTATTTTTTTAAAAAAAGTTGTTTGCTTTTTCAAAGTAACTTTGTTAAAGATGCGATGATTGTACTTAAAATTGCTTTCTTTTTTAAAGATGTAATAAGTGTGTCTATTGAGTTTTTTATTTTCATACCCTTGCTTCCTTTATAAAAGCAAAGCTCCTATTTCATTGTAAGACTTCACTTTCAAGTTCGATTTCAATGATTATTAGTTTGTGTGTTTTTCATTCTCTCTAAGTTCTCCATCTCCTGAAAGCTTAAGTTCTGAATAATGTTACTATCTGTCATTATACAGAGACAAGTATGCTTTACACTCACATTTTCTGAGGATTTTGTATATCAGAAAATCTAAGACAGTCTATAATTGCATAAAACAATTCTACTGTAAGATTAGAATTTAACGGAAAAAAAAATAGATCCTGTTGCAACTATTATTTCAAAGGAAAAAAAGTATTATAAGAATGTAAGGTTCATAAGAGGAAAGTCTCGAGAGTTGTGCCCGTAAAAAAAGGCTTTGCATCTCGGCCATTATACCTGGAACTTACTAATAATCACAAGGTTCTCATGTTGTTCCACAATAGCCTACCAAACATTTCAATAGTCTACAATCTAACTTTAGTTAGTCAATTATCTTCTCAAAGGTGTCGCATTTGCTAGTTGATTGTCATACTTTTTTTGTGTGCCCTTTTGGTCCCAGGTTGGTATCAACTTCCACAAGTTCGAAGCTCAGAGCCAACTGAATCTCAATAACCACCATCAGTCAAAACGAGCCCCGCTGCATCTGTAATTATCAATGGCCTCTCCTCCTCCTCGTACTCTGTTATTGCTCTTTGTCTATAGATGTCAGAGCCAGAGAGCAAATCCATACATACATGCAAGGTTTTGAAACCTAGACCGAACGTCGAACCGAAGGCTTTATTGATCACTAGTTCGAGTGGTCGAATCGGTATGACGTCATAATTATGCAATAATTATATTTAATTATATACAATATAAGTAATATTAAAATAGAAAAATATACCAAATAATATAAATAAATATAAATAAAAAATTCATTTGATCGGTTCAAATAATATAAATAAATAAAAATAAAAAATATGATGTGTTTTAGAAAAAAACAAAAAAATTAAAAAAATCATTGAATCAGTAACCAACCGATTCGACCACCGGTTTAACCGATCAATTGACTAGTTCTCACCAGTTCGCACTGGTTCAATTGAAGACTGATTTTTATGGATCGACCGGACTGAATAGCCGACCATTCATCGGTCAAATCGGCCAATCCGATCCGGGTTTCAAAATAGAGCATACATGTAATTAGTCTGTTCTACGATTCATAGTGATACCCGCGTGCAACTTCGATAAATAACATTATAAATTCATAATCATTTGTAGGTTCTACATAAACCCGCGCAGAAAAATATTGATAAGAAACCAAATCAAGACCACCATATTCAACTTTAAGCATCAATCATAACCACATAAATGGACAACAATTTTGCATGAATGGTTAATCATTATCAATCAAATTGTAGTCTCTACAGCAGATGATGCTTCTAAGCCTCAACTGAAGGACATTATGCTCTGACCAGTCCAGTTGATGATGGCGACTGTTAAAAGAACATATGGAGGTAGCAGACTGCAGTTAAAAACTATTAAGTTATTTTGTTATATACAAAGCTGGGAGCTGCATTTGGTTTTCAACTCCCCCTGCTTCCAAATCTCAAGTAGTCACAAGATGAGGCCCAGAACGAGGCAGGACACATGAGTAAGTAACATAGTTAACACTGTCTAAAAGCACGACAACAAAAACCCTTGAAAGAGACTTTGGTCTTATCATGCCATCGACTTCACCATCGCCAGCCTCTCTGGGATCAAAAAGTACAGAGACAACCACTGAAGCTGCGGATTTATTGCTTTGCAAGTTTTCATTGTGAGAACTACTTCCAACTTGTTCTCCCGTAATATTGAGATCAGAACTCGAATTATGTAGTGGAAGACCTCGTAATGTCCTTCTATGATTTCCTTTGTTGACATCAGTGGCATTTTGCCGCTTCTCTGCTCTACTGTTGATCGCTGATGAAGCAGCAACAATGGCTCCTGGAGATGGCGATGTGTCAAACTGAAACACCTCACTGCACATACCAGAATTCAACATCGGCCCTGAAGAGAAGAATATTTCTTCAAAGTTAACACCAGTTTTAATATCCACAAAACTTGTTACCAAACTCTGCATTTTGTATGTTTTGTTCACGTTAACAGAAGTCAAGAACAAGCGAAAAGAATCATCAGCTCAAACTGCTCTTTTTTTTTTTTTTGCAGGCCACATAGCTGTTTAACAACCCTCTTTCTATTGAATGCAAGAGCATTCAACATAACATGAAAACTTGAATTGGAAGATTAATTCAAAATAATATGTCCAATAAGATCACAAGAAGTTTCAAACTGATGGCAAAATTAAATAAAAGCACTCTTTTGGCAGACCAGCTTAAACTGGGTCAATAATATTCCATCACAGAGCATAACTAAACCACAAAAAAATAAGGGAGGAAGAAAAATGAACAATTAAATGAATCAATTCTCTTTCTGCATGCAATTGCAAAATAAAATTTTGAAAAATGATGGAGGAGGAGAGGAAACCTCCCTAATTAATTAACTTCCCTTAAGCTAGGCATTTGTTTACCCCAATTCCACTATGAAATAAGACATAACAAGCACCAATCTTAACAGCCTACAGCATCATAACTCTGAGCAACTGGTCTGCATAAAATTGACATCACAACAGAGTAGAAATTACCTGCAAGGTCCTTATGGAACCACTGCTGCAGTTTTCCATGAGCAGCAGATGACTTCAAATGGTCCTGCGAAGTATGCCGAGAATGTCTGGCTCCATCTCTTTCAGCATCAGGGATACCCCTATTACTTCCACCATTAGGGATAGCCAGTGCCAAAGACGAATCTTTTGGGATGATTGGAACATTCTCCTTAGTTTTCATTTCAGGGGCCTCAGGAGAAGCCATTGCCTTCTCACTTGCCAAAACTGAATGAATTATCAAGTTCCCATCAATCTTCACAAGCTTATCATTCCTTGGTACGTACAGAGATGCAACAAGAGGCTCACTATCGTTACCCTTAACAACAGAGTTATCCAATCCACCTTTCTGTTCAACATCATACTCTGAACATCCCTTTCCACATCTCTCGCAGTGTTTTCCGTTACTAATATCAAAACTCCCATTACCAACAGCCGAAACATCCTGAGACACATGTGAATGCCCATGAACAGTCAAAATCCTCCCTCTATGTTGATCATACATCTTCCCACTTTCAAAATCCAGCCAATGAACATCATTCTTCCTATACCCTCCAAGCCTGACATCAACAATTGGCAACAACCCACCAAACAGCAAAACAAAAAACAACAAACCCAGAAAACTAATGCTAGCAACTTTCTTACTCTTACGCTCCCCTTTCTTACTCTCAACCTTTTTAACTTTCGTGAAAGAAATAGGCTGTTGCTGCTTCAATCTCGGGATTGGAACCAAAGGCACCTGGGACCCATGTGGCTTAACAACATAAGGAGTACAAGGCACCCACGGATAAGCCACCGGACCATACACCGGCGGAGGACACATTCCACTCACGCCGGCCAATTGCTGCCGCAAGGTCACATTTTCAGCCATAAAAAATGAAACTTTATTATTCAATTCCGTAATTGTGGAATGCATTGCTTTCACCTTCTCTTCCAACTCCTCCACGTAATGCTTTTTCCTTTGCCTCGAAAGCTGCGCGCTTTCGCGGTTCCTCAATAACCTTGCTCTCTTCTTCTCATCCTCTTCGCTCCCAACAACGAAACTACTCGGATTGTCCGCGTTCATGTCCAATTTCGACTTCTGATTCCTGTATTCGTCACTGATCTCTTCCTCTTTTTTCCTCTTCGAAACGCTGCTCTTTTTACTCGTACTCAATTCCTCGACTTTAAACTTCTGATCCACTGCGAAATTGCTTGAGTCAGGCGAATTCGGATTCATCGATTCGGACACACCCGAACCAGAAGACCCCCTGTTTCTTGATCCCTGAGACGATGTCGGACCGAAATCAGTGCTCCCGTCACCGGAATTACAGCTTCCGGCTTCTGGAAGCGGGATATTGAGATACTTACCGACGTCGTTCACATGATCGCCGGAAATTCCGGAGCTTCCAGAGTCCGGCGACGATGAAGAATCCAAATTGACGAAGGGCTCGTTCTCGGAAGGGAAGTCAAGTGTTTCGAGATCGTCAAGAGTGACGTCAAAATCGTAATTATCGTCAAGAAACAGGGGCAGATCGGAGAGGAAGTCGTGAGGAGGATCGTCCTGGGAGGAGAAGTATAGGGGATCGGTTGGAGGAATAGGGAGAGAATGGAAATCCTGCTCCGCCGGCGGAGAATGTCCGGCCAGGACATGATCGGACATGGCTTCGAAGTTAGGGTTTAGATCACAAAATTGAAAATGGTTGAGAAACGAAATTACAGAACTAGGGGATTAAAGAAGGGTACTGGAGAAGAGAGTCACCTGGCGGGTCGGACCCGCCCCTACGATTTGAGTTCTCGAGCAAAGCTCTGGTCCACTCAGACTGGAGCTTGTTCCGGATCAAGTTTGAGTCGAATCCAAGCCCAAGCCTGATAGAATCGGATGAGGTTTGATTAAATGAATGATTTTGAGCTTCCCCAAGTAACTAAAATCAAATACTAAAATTTCAAATTTCCTTTTTTTGAGTTACAATTAAAAAATCTTAAATAATTAAAACAACTTCTTGTTTAATAATTAAATAATTAATTGAATAAAATGATATCGTTTCTTTAAATATGGTTAAAACAATTTTTAATTTTTAACTTAATTGACTTTTGGATCAAATTTAAACTATTTGGTTAAAATTTAACTTGACTTTAATCTAACTTGTCTAAGTTAAGTTTGAACAAAAAAATCGAATTAAATTTTTAAAAAATTTTGAAAATTAATTTAACTCGTTGCTAATTATATCCAAACTTATTTCTTTTTCAAATTTGATTAATTAGCTTTAAATTAAATTGGATTAGACTGATTCAAACTCTTGTATTTTTAACAACTCAAACTCCTTTCCATATAGTTAAAATATAGTCCTAATTACTTTAACAGTTACTTAATTAGGAATGTTTAGGATAACCTTAAAAAGAAAATCAATTGAAAGGTATCCCTTACACTATAAGCAAGTTTAATTTAAAATAAATTAAGATTAAATTTATGTTTTTTTTCAAGTGATTTGCTTTGTTTTTTAACAAATTCAGGGCAAGACAACAAAAGGGTATTTAAGAAAAACTCTATTTTTGAATAAAAATATCCTAATTTATTTTTTATCCAAAGTTTACAAGAATAGTTTTTTTGAAAAACTGAAAAAATTGAATGAGTTTTGTTTTGAACTTTAAAAATCAAGGAGTTTTTCTAAGACTTTTTAAAATACGTGGGAGTCTCATGTGCTTTATCAATTTAGAATCGATAATTTAATTTTAAAATTTAATTTTAATTCCACTTAATTTTAAATTACAAATAAATTTAAATTAATCGAAAAAAAATTAACATTCTATATTGTACTATAATTATTTGTTATAATTGTTCAAAATAAAATGTAAAAATATGAAATTAGATTACACACACTTATTGTAATGATCCTAAAAAGGTGTTAAATAAATGAAATTGAGCTATAAATAGAATATAATATAAAAGAAAAGAATTACATGAAAAATTGATACACATATAATATAAAAGATTTTTTTTAAAATTTAGTGTCGGATTTTTTAAAGTTTTATGTAAATCAAAGTCAAAAGATTTCCTTTTAAAATAATATTTTAACTTGATTTGCATGAATTTTAAAAAACTAATCATTCGATTAAAAATTTTAAAAATTTTGATACTAAATAGTTTTACATCAACAACTAGATGCTTTGATCTTATTCATATCGATGCTTTGAATGGTGCAATTTTTTAACTAACGAACTTATTAAACATGAAATATGAAAATAGAATCAACTACAATCACCCTAGTAGCAACACCATCGGTTGAAGCAGCAACGTCCATAACGCATCCTTTAACTAAAATACATGTAAATGATTGTACACCTATCATTCCATTAAAACCAACCAAAAAGAACATTCAACCACTTCCAAAGCAGGCTCATGTTTTATAGGTTTGGGTAAATAAAAAAAGTCTCTATTTTATCTTTTTTTAATGATAATTAAGAGTGGACTTTTATAAAAAATAAAAGAGATAAAATCGGAATCTTTTTATTGCTTTTTATAAAAATCAAGACTTTTATAAAGAACAAAATGAAATAAAATAGGCTCTTTTTTGTTGCCTATTTTATTCTTCATGAAATTGAACATTGGGCAGGTACCTTGCTTGCTTTTGCCTAGAGTCGGGTCTGGTCCAAAGTTGAAATATTGTCATTGCTTTAAAGCTCAAGTTATGTCTACTTTGTTATGACCCACAAACCCACTGCTGGCAACAGTTCTGGTAATCTTCAACAGCCAAGGAGGAGCACGAGGACTAGGCTACCTTCTAGAAGGATGGAAGGGTATATTTGGAAGGACTCGTCAACTAACAACCTGTCAGAGAATAACGACCCACAATCATTTGCTAATGATGACGGTTATATATTAGCTGAGGAATCCTAGAATGGGATATGCGAATTGTACTGCCATTGGCTGAATTCTTCTCTCATCTCATACTCTCTGTTACGCTTTTCTCATCTCTGTTTTCTAAACTTTCCATGTAATTCCCGAAAAGTGATTGTACTTATTGAGCAATCAATATAACTTCTCAATTCTACGATTACCACACAAATCTCAAGTATCCTAGAACATAACACTTCATCCCTACGTATAAAGTATTCTCTTGAAGATTTTCTTTCATATGGTAGCTTTATATCTTCTCATTGTCCATTTCTTAGCACTTCGTCCTCTAATATTGAATGCACTTTATGCTTTTTGGAAGAGACGACAACTTAGTCACCTTCATAAGAAATCATTATGTTGCAAATGGATTTTCAAAAATAAATAAACCAAAAAAAAAAGAATCTAATAAATGCATTGAACAATATAAGGCTCGTTTAATCGCTCAAAGTTTTACACAAGATGAAAGAGTCGACTATCATCAAACTTTTGCTCCCGTTGCCTAGAGTTCTCTTAATTATGATTTTCAAGAATCTCACATCAGATAAATATAAGAGTATTTAATAATTTATAATAATATGCAAATCACCTATTTTGAGCTAATTTTTGAGGATAAATTAGGCCTTTTTAACATGATATTAGAACCAGTTTGTTTCGATAGTTTGGAGCAGTGTCCAGTTATATTCCTTTGTCCAATATATCCATCAGATATTTAGTCCTATTCTTGACTAGGAGGGACGTGTCAGGAATTCTACTTTAGACGAATATAAAAGCATTTAACAATTTATAATAATATGTAAACTTCTTTCTCTTGAGTTAACTTTTAAAGATGAACGAGGTCTTTCTACCAATGGCACCATTGAATAACGGTTTACACCATCTTGATGTTCAAAATGTTTACACGCTTATACCATTTGGGAATCAGGGAGGCTTGACTAGTTTGCAAACTTCATATATCTCTATATAGATTAAAGCAAGCATCATGTCATTGGCTAGTGATATTTTCTAATGTCATATTTGATTTTGACTTCACTCGTTCACATGTTGATCATTCTTTATTTTCTCCTTATGGTGGTTCTTTTCATATATTTATTTTAATTTATGTAGATGAGATTATTATTATTTATGATAATCTGGTTAATCAAATTAGGAACTTTCTCGTTAATCACTTATGCTTATGTAATTATCTAATTTAAAATAATATAAGTAAACTTAACTTAAGTTTGAATTAAATTGAGTTAAATTAAATTTAAAATTGACATCTTTTTTACCTCGATCTATTTAAAACCTAATTAGGTCAAACTTATTTTGTTTGACGTTCAACCTTTTGGCAAAGTATAAATGTACATAGCACACGTTATCTTTTAACATCAATTTTAAGAATGACCAAGTCGAGATCATACTTTTTTGAAAAATTTTAATCTTAGGGTTTAATTTAGGCTAAGGCGGCCCCAACTCAAATTGGAAAAATTTCACATAAAATTAATGATTAAAAAATTGAATTGATTTGAACAGTACAATTATAAAAATATTAAATCAATCAAATTTTAGTTTAGTTTTTAATTTTATTGTTTGATTTATTTTAATATTTTTTATTAAATTTTTTAGTTAATTAATTAATTAATTAATTTTATAAATTAAAATAAACTAATTATTTTTATTTAACAGTCTCCCTTCTTAATTAAATTTTAAATTAAGGTCAATTATTTAATTTTTTTCAAAATTTTTGATTTTGTTTAATTTTTAATTAATTTTATAACGCTTAAATCTTTTAAATCTTAAAATTTTAATACATTACATATAAAGATTATTTTTATTTTTATAAAAAATACAAATAAAATAAATCAAATCTGATCAAACTTAAAGCTAAAAATAGAATTTCGAATCAAGCTCGGTCTGGACTAATTTAACCTAACCCAACCCAACCCATTACCACGGTCGACCCATCGTCATGCATAATCATTTTCAGCTCCAACACAATGGAAATGTCCATTCATGTCACTAAGCTCCAAAACAGAAGCATGTTCGTGTGGGCACTTGGAGGAAAAAAAAATCCAAAATGAGGTTTGATTTTAAAGAGATCACCGAAAAATCCCAACCCTCGATTTTTATATACGTCTCTCTCTATATCTTCGTCCATAAGCTTACTCCGTGGTTTTTCTATGTCTATCTAGTATCTCTATAGCAATGATGAGTTTGGCTTCCTGACACCGGCTCTCACAATCTTCTCTCTTCCCTTTCATTCCCTCGTAAGGGAAGAAGAAGGAGAAGGATAGAGCATAGAAAGAGGTGGAAGTTGCAGAGCAAAAGAGAGGTTAGAAGAGAAGTCAACAATGGAGACTTCCAGTCACCCAGCGGCATCAGCAGCAACTGCTGTTGACAAGGAGTTATTGGTCGATCCCTTCTTGGTCGAGGCTCTCCAGGATACTCGTCATCGTCTCACCAGTTAGTTGACCTCTATTTTGTTGAATGGTTTGGTTTGTGAATTATGATTTTATATGTTCGGTTTGTTCGTTTTCTTTTTTGGACTGGGGGTTTCTGGGGATTTGGGAATTTTTTTTGGGTTTTAATGGAATTCTTCTGGGAATCGTGGATTTGAATTGGCGTTAGGGCTTGGATGATTTGTTGAATTATGTATTGGTTTTCTGGATTAGTTGTTTATTTCAGATTTGGGTTTTAGATTTTGGAGTTAGTTGTTGCTTGATTGCCATGTGAATTGACGAGAAGAGGATAAAGATTTCGACCTAGAGAGGTTGATTTTCCGGTAAGGACATAATTGGAGATTCAAATAATTGTATCAAGGTCTGGAAGTGGCTGGCTTTTCTCCTACAAATATAAATTCCTTCTCTCTATCTTCATTATGTCATCTGAGGTTAAGTTCTTGAATTTTCCCAATTTACTTTTGAGCACAATACATCTAGGGATTGATACTACTCTGAAATATTCAGATATGCCTCAATGTTTGTGAGTTTTGTGCAGCACATAATTTGTGAGGAAACCTTGTTGGTTCCGAGTTCTAACCCAATAATGTGTGCATGAAACCTTGTTGGTTCCGAGTTCTGACCCAATTTATGCAGTTAATATTGTTTCCTGCTTATTGTTAAAGTTTTATGGCACTTCCTGTTGTTTCTTTGCATTACATGGTTCAAAAGGGAATTTCTTTTGTTGTTGGGGTTGAGAGGATTATTCTTGTGAACGTGTGATTCTGGAAACTTTTCTGCTTTAAAGCCATTTATTATTTATCTTGCAGTAGAATTTGTGTTGACCGTAGTTTTGTTTTCTTTATTTCTTGTTTATCCTCACTTTCCTGATCACTGACATGTTTTCTTATTGAATGCATTTGGGACCAGTTTTACGAATGGCGCTTGACATTCAGAGGTTCTTGCAAAGTTCTGATCAACAACAATTTGAATTCCAGTATTTTCCTTCTTCTTATCTGAGACTTGCGGCTCACCGTGTTGCACAACACTATGGACTTGTTACCGAGGTACAGGATAATGGTGTAGATGGTATGATGAATAAAATTGTGGTGAAAAAAACAATGGAAAGAAGATATCCTGTAATCCGGTTATCTGAAAGTCCTGTGAAACAGTCTGAAAATGAGAAACCGGAGCAGGTTAAGATTGTTATTAGGCCTCGTCCTAACAAAGGTTCTCTAAATGATTCCAGTGAATCTGGGATCAAACGAAATCCTGTAAGAAGCGTGGAAGAGAGGAAGGAAGAGTATGATAAGGCACGGGCACGCATTTTCAGCAGCCCTAGCAGTCTGAACTCTGACGATGCTGTTTCTCAGGTTCTTCCTGACAAGAAAAATTTGAATATAGGCAGAGTTGAGAATGAAGGTTGCAGAGACTTTGTTATTGATCAAGAGAAAAATATCACTATGAGGGATGGTACTTCTCGAGTGGCTATTTTCAGAGACAGAGAGAAGGATCTTACTGATCCAGATTATGATCGGAGCTATGAAAGGTAAGTCAATTTTCATCTGGAAGCTGTTTGGTGTCTTTATCAAGATTTTTTAGTTATTTGCCATTCAATGGGTCCCCCTGTTGAAATTTTTTGGCTGTGATACTTTTTGTGACATGGATCTCAATGGTCTTGTTTTTTCTTTTCATGTCTTTAACTTGATGAAAATTTTATTCTGTTAGACATTGTTTGATGGTGCCTTGCTGGTTGTCACTTCACTATCTTTTCTCGACTTTTGGTGATTTAAATCTATGTTCTATGGTTGGTGTTCGACTTGTTAGATGTTGATCTTCTAGACTTGATCATTTGATATTTATGAGGAAAATTTAGTTCCCTCCCTGAACTGTTGCAGGTATGTAAGGAGTCTTCCTAATCAAAACTTTAGCATGACACCATTAAATATGCAGAAGATTCAAGGTCCATTTGTTCAATATGATGCTGGTTTTCCTCCATTGGGACAGATCGCAAGGGCTCAGACACCTGTCAGCTATAGGCCTGCTGCAGGTCCAGTTATGGGTCCCTTCTGTGCCACTGGATCAAATCATACAGCAAGAGATGCTACATATATGCAATGGCCAGCTACTGCAATGATGTATAATAATTCTTACGAGCAGTTTAGACACACCGCATTCCAGGTGGCTTTCACGTCATTCTTTGTTTTATGCGTTCTGCCTGAAAATTTTAGTCGTATGTTTAAATTTCTCTCCCTCTTTCTCCTACTGTGGTTATAGTGGTGCTTGAACGTGTCCAATATGCTGTTTTGTTAAAGTGGCCTTCATTTTGCACGATTATTTGGTTATTTGGGTCTTTAAATTGGTTGAATTGCCACGATAAACATACCGTTTCTCTCTCTTTTTTTTTTTTTTTAATGCAGGCTCCATTTTGTCAGCAACCACTGAGCTTTGATTACTCGCAAAATAGTTAAATGTCATGTGGGTGGCATCAATAGTGATTGTGTTATGTGAAGGCTTCTCTGTACTAGTAAACTATTTCGATTTGTTAGAGCTGTTCAGGACTTCTTTTACAAACCTTTTGTTCCAGTTGTAGTTGGTTCCTCTTTTTGTTTTGTGGATCTTAAAGATAGTAATGGAGCCTAATGCTTCAACTCTTCGAACCTTGCTTTTAGCCTTCACAAAGATCTTGCAAGTCTATTATTTCTTCTTTTTGTGTTTAACAAGCTTGAAGGATTTTCACCGGTGTCAACGAACTTTGTCATTTGCTTATTTGCCTTGAGAAATTGGATGTCAAGGCTAAGGAGCCTTGCCTCGAGCTCTGGTTTTGCGTCTTAGCAGATTAGTCAACTAAATGAATCCATGAACGTTACTCAAGGCTTGGTGATGATGATGATGGTGTCTGCCTATTGATATAATCTCATCATAATAATCAGATGATCTAGTTCATGGAAAACAGACGAGATTTTCTACACTATAAGGGAAATGGTATGTTCTGTTAAATGCTGAAAGATGTTGCTGATATCAAGTCTTACAAAAAGCAACTAAAGTACCAGATGATGCATCATATAAGCCACTCCAAGCTTTACTGCTATGGATTGATCAGCCGTTAATGAATTTACTAGTTTCAAAAAATTATCATATAAATACTATTGACTACTGTTTTAAACGTTCATAACTAGAAGATCCCATTATGTGAGTGGAGATTTACATCTTTTGTGAGGCCAAATTAAGATGGGGAACTTTGGACTTAAATTCCAAAATTGAAAAAATAGGAATAGACCATTCAAAATAAATAAATAATCATTTTTGGATTAGGTGTTCTTCAAGTGTATGATTTGGTGTTCTTCAAGTGATGTATTAATTCAATTGTTATGATTGTGTTGCATGTGCAATTACAATCCTAGGTAAAATTATATTTTAAATGTAAACATTTAATCAAGATTTTAACATTAATTAGAAATATTAAAAAATTAACCAAATATTAGAAAATTTAATTTATTACAATTATAACTTAAGGTTGACTTAATTAATTTCTTTGATTAGAATTATTTACGCAAAGCACTAAATAAACTTAACTTATTAATATTTTAATAAAATTATTATATTTTAATTTTAAAATAAAAATTAAATAATAACTCATTTATTAATACTGTAAATCTATAAAATTATAATTTATTAAATACTTATTAAATATTGTAAATCTACATGTGTGGGTCTATAGAAACAGTCTCTCTGCTACGTAGAGATAAGGTTGAGTACTATCAGATCTCTTCAGATCTCGCTTCACTGCGGAATTTCAAACTGGGTTTGATGATAATGATGATACATATTAAAATTATATTACTTTTCTAACACAAATGAGTTCACAATGAAATATTTAGTTGAAATTTTTGTAATTTCTAGTATTTAATTGATATTTTATATTTCAGGTAAATTTTTAAATTAAAAATATAGTTTACCATATATAGAATATATTAAAATTTTATGGGCAAAATTGTAGTTTCAAGTAGAATGAACTTGATATCTCTCTTTTCTTAAAAAAGATATTAAAGCTACTGTATATGTTTCATGGAAACAAAGCATACACCAAAAAATTTCCATCATAAAGGTAAACATTTGGAATATTATATACAAATATGCTTATTTCTTGACTCTCCTTTATTGGAATAAGTCTCAAAAGATAGACTTGGCAAGTTTTAGAATTATAATTAAAGTTACTAATGGTTTTTGGCTATGCCCATATTGTACTTATTTGTTAGGTATGTAATAAGTACGAAGAGTGATTAACCTATTCTTGATATGTTTTTGACTAAATAGTTTTGAATGCAAAATTAAAATTGCAACTAAGATTCAATAACTGGCGATCCATTTCGAGCCGGGATGCAAAATGTCTATTTTAACTAATCATTCTTCGTATATATATTCACGGGAGCAGATCTGCTGCTCTCAAATTGTTGTGTCTTTAAGATCCTAACCATCCAACTTACTGTAATGAATGACTGAGATTTATTATGATACATGAGTAAAACACTTTGGGAACAACAAATATGTACCCATATATTCACACAGCACTTCAAATAAGTCAATATATCTCATATCCTTGAAAAAAAAAAACTCTAATAATTAGTTTATAATATAGTGTAAATTCAAGATTTCACTAACTCCAAATGCAAATTTAATCACTTACCATATTTGATAATAAAGTGTTATCGAATTGACTAATTAACTTTTTGCAAATTAGTCAAAGGAGGTTCACAAGTAATAAATTTTTCACTTGAGAGAAAATCTCAAACATAATGAACATCATTAATTTTATAACAGTCTTATTCCACGTGGATATAATATTTTATAAGTAAGAAACATTTATTAGAAATGTAAGATAGCCCTTATCTTAACAAATCTTCTTAGAGTTGAAGAAAGAACTTGCATATATTAAGAAGATTTGAGTTTCTTTGAAGAGCTCAATCACTGGTTTTAATAAGTTTTTGCAGAAACACTATGATATCTTTGAGTTGATCCTATTCTATTAGCGAGCTAACTCCGATTTTTATTAGTAGATTATGAGCAATTTAGATTGTATTCTTTTTAAAAGAAGGATTTTGTGAACATAATCGCATCTTTATTTCGATTAACCAATGTTTCTTTTAGATTACTGGAAATTTCCCAGTTGATGGGTTTGAAATAAGAGTTTTGAAGGTTTCTTACAGTTTTTAATTGCAGGATGATGAGTAAGAGATGCTATTAAACTCTCTCTGAGGTAGAAACCAAAGAAAGTCCATCATTTTGCCTATAATTTCTCAAGGTACATATTGAAGCTAGCCTTCAGTCCTCTTGCTTGCCATTTTATTTGAGATATCATTTCTTTTTATGTTTTTTATAAATATCAAAACAAATATTTTTTAATTAAGTTTTATTTGCAATAAATTAGACAAGAATATACTCTCAATGATGAGTTTAGTAGTAAAAAAAATGAATAATAGAATTAAAAATGAATATTAGATTAGGTTAACAGGAATTTATGCAATAAGTAATATTTTCTAAAAATTCATCGGCACTTAAGATCTTGAATCAATTTACTAGAAACTTTTTATGTGACAAATTTACTAGGTAATTTAATGTACTAAAATAGTACCCTAATAATTTTCTAACTTAAGTTGATTGCCAATCTTTATATATATATATATTTGATGTTTTCCCATTTCAATAACTTCATACTTAGAAAAGAGCAATTGCCAAAGGAACTCTTAACTTCAGGTATAAGAGAAAAAATAGTCATTCTGAATATAAAATTTTAACTATTGATTGATTAATTTTAAGTTAATAATTTCAATATTTCAAATAGAGTTATTAACGCATTTCAGATTTCAATCGTTAGTCTTAGAGTTTCAACATTTTAATATATCATGAAGAGAGTAATTTTAAACTTATTAGGTTGTTTATAATAAATTTTAGTTCTCATTGAAATTTGAATCATTATGAAGCCATTAGAAATTTAGTTAGAGAAGATTGTGATAGGATATATAACTTATAATACCTTAACTATGATCAAAATGTTGTTACTATGTAACCTAGAATTCAGATGTTGCATTCATGAACACGAGATTAGTATTAATATATTTCATTAAATTTATCATATTAGTATTAATATAGTTCATTAAATTTTCCATTGATATGATAATTTACTTTGATATGATAATTCAATCCATATTTTGCAATGCCAAGACGCACATAAGATTTGAAATATACAAAATCATAATGAATATGTTTACAAAATTCTTATTAGCCACAATAAGATGGTTATGTTCTAGTTATGGAAGTATACATGTCGGTAACACAGGAATAAATAATAGAAAACCCTAATATTTTCTCAAATCAATGTATAACAAAAACTTCTCTAACTTAAAAATGGTGAAGAAATAACAATTCATTGTTTTTAGTTGCCGATTTACTTTTATGATTCTTATTATGGTTATTTTTTTCTTCAAGCAAGTTTCAAGAAAAAGTAATAATAACTTAGTTATTGTGTGATATTGGCAATGTTTTGGCTTGACTTACCTTGCAATTTTGATCATTTAGATGAGTTTATTAACAAAAGAGCAACAAGAATCTGAAATAGAGCTTTCAAATCCACCATCTGGGTCTAGCATTGTTCTTATGGAAGAAGAAGGAGGGCTACCTTTACCTCCTTTGGAAGATTTTGATACTATATTTGCTACTCAAACTCCAATGGACATCTCTAAGGTAAAAGTACAAAAAAAAAGTGGTTTTATTTATATCCAATTTTGGATTTTGGAAAAGTTTCTCAAACTTCAATTAACAAAAAAATGTGGTTTCTGCTCAAAAACTTGGTGGTGCCAAAGTTCTTCGATGATATGGACGAAGATGGAAGTAAGTCCTTTGCTATGTTCATTTAAATCAATATACGTAATGATCATGATTCCTTCATCTCTGAACTTGTATCTGTGATTTTAAAAAAATATTTTATGTAGATTTTCAAAGCAATACGTTGATTGTGAACGAGTATGAAAATGGAAGAAGATCTCGCAATATTAGGGAGGCCAACATGGAATGCACTGGCAGAATTCGTCAACCAGGGAAACCTGAAGGTTTAGAAATATCAAAACTGTCACGTAATAGTGAACTCTCCAGTCCTGAGATGGAGAAGTTAAAGCATAAGAAAATAGAGTTGAAGATCAAATTTCGGACAGAATTTTCGGAAAATCCTAAGGTTACAATCTACAAGAGTCCATTAGAACATTTGTTCATAATCACATGTCTGGACTCACATTTTGCGTGTCTGATTTCTTTCTGTAGCTGAAAGGCAAAACCCTAAATGTTGGTACGGTCCAGACAACAGGTGAAAGCTGTAGGAAGAAGAAACATTCTGAAGGGAATGCTGAAGCTGACAATGGTTGGCATTTCCCTTTACGTTTCATTCCTTAACGGGTACATTTGGTTTACTGAATCAATAACTATGATTGATCTTCTACTCTTTGTTCTAACAGCCACTAAAAGACAATGTTCTGAAGAACATGTAGTAATTGTTAGGCCCCTAATCAGCAACCTATCGAGCTACAAACAAGAGCGTGACAGACCTCAAGATCAGGATCCCAAGCAAAGCATCAACAACGAAGTTGATCTTGACAAGGGTGATGAAAAGAAGGTTACATTAATTCCTACCAGTGCATATCCTTATGGAAGTTCATAGCTTTAGAGATGAGAAACTTGGGTTTTATTGTATGGCTTTGTATCGGCTAATTTCACAAGTTAGAGATAAACGGAATCAAATTAATTTTTTTTGGGGTTACATTGCAAACATAGAAAGCAAATCTGATTAGAATTCATTACCCAAGTTCTTTTTTTGTAGAAGTGCAAAACCTTAGAAGAGGATCCAAAAGATGAAAAACCTGAATCTATAACTAGCATACTTCAACAAGATAGCCAAGACGGTGAAAAGGGTTTGTGTGCTATATATATACACACACACACATATATCTTTCTCTTTCTCTTATGTGCACATATAACTAAGTTGTAACATTTTTTTTTGTTTTCATGATGATTAGCTAAGAAGGAGAAAGTGGTACAAGACATGGATTTAGATGAAGATGAGCAGAAGAGTAATATGAATACAGATATGAAACTGAAGATCAAATTCGGACAATTGATGGATAAGGAGGAGGAGAAACTTTAGCTCGATGGTTTCCTGACAAATGAGTGGAAAATTTACGAACGGTGCTAAGAGAGATGTGTAAGCAACTTTATTGTATCCATCTCAGTTTCTTTATAAATTATAAGCGTCTAGTCCTATAAAAAACATGTTATTATACTTCTTTTATTAGTTCTTATATATTTAAGAAAGCAAATCTCTAGAAGAAGAAAGGCCCAAATCCATCTCTCGGGAAGATTGGCACCAAGCTGTATTTTAGTTTCATAGTAGCATAAAGTTTTTATCTTGAAAGTAGAACTTTTAGCTTTATAGAATAAGAACAAAAGTTTATATGTTAGGAAGTTTGACCTAATGATTAAGTGGATAATCAAATCAATTACGTAAATTGGTTGAATTGCACATTAACCCGAGACCAATTAAAAGCTTAAGAACTAAACAACCACTATAAGAAAACTGCAAATTTGTGACGGAAATTTACCGACGGATGTAAAAACCGTAGGCAATTACCGACGGACCAACTATAGACGTCAGCAATGTTAATTGTAGAATATAATTTTGGCGACGGTCATAAATTCCGTCGCTGAAATAACATGAGGAGTTTTACCGACACACATTTTCGTCAGTAAATATGTCGGTAAAATTTGGATGTAGTCTTCGGATTCTAACCCCATTAGAACGACATCGTTAGGCTTTAGGATTGAAGTAAATAAAATGACGTTGTATAGGTTTGGAACCATACGACGTCGTTTTGTGAAAGTAGATGTTGAAATGATTAACAAAATGATGTTGTATGGTTGTTCAACCATACGACGTTGTTTTGCTGAAGATTTAAAAGTTTCAGGTTGGACCATATGACGTCGTATGGTTAAAAAGGAAACGACGTCGTATGGGTTATCATTGGGGACGTTTTAATAATATCCAAAACGACGTCGTTTTGGTTTAGAGCAAAACGACGTCATTTTAGGTATCAGTTAACGTATAAATGATAACCAAAACGATGTCGTTTTGGTTATAAGTTAACATTAAAATGATAACCAAAATGACATAGTTTAAATAATTAAGCAATTTATATTTTAGATTCTAAATTTAACTTGATTTTATAATATTAATTAAACATAAGAATGAGACAATATTAATTACACCTAATGGATGATGTTGTAGGGTAAATGCTTGTATTCCACATGTTGTGGATTCACTAACTAGATCTTGTCTTTTTTTAGTTAATATTTTGGCTCTCAGGTTGATCTTCCTCTTTCTTTTAAGTGTTTGTATTTGTGTTTCCATTTGAATTTATGTTTAGAGAAGTGTGGCTTATATTAATATTATTCCTTAGAGATTTGGAAACCTAAAATTGATTTCTACCCGTTCAGAAAATATCTTAAACATAAAGTACAATGTTATCACCAAGTATGCATAGTCATACTTTGTTTGCACATAATCCAATCATTTAAAATATGATCATAAGTTGAGAAAAAATATTTAAATGACAAATTACAAAATAAGTATTTCCACTTATTTCTCTATATATATTACTCTATATCCTTGAGTTGCCCATAGAAATTTAAAAAAGTTATAATGTTATAAATGTCAATATTCACTCACAACTCTCTTCTCCCTTCTTAAGATAGTAGATGCAATATTTGACCTTGTAGATCGTGATTAGCTAGGTTTTTCTCTTCTTCTAATGGGCTATGTTGGATAACTCCTTATATTAGGTGCGAGTACTTGATTTATTTGTGGCCTACTTCTTTTTTTATTGCATAATACATATAAATAATTATAATGAAGAATTTGATAAACTAAATAACATTAAAACTAGTGTAACTAAAAAAAGGTACACAATCACCTCCATTACTTGAGGTTATCCTTAAGGTTGATCTTTATTTTAGCATCCTCTTTTATTATGAATGATTTTATAAACAATGCTAGCATCCCATAATTGTTCATACTTTGTTCATTCTATTTTGGTTCCTTGCCTTTTCATC
>JANTPM010000244.1:2330038-2347574 GCA_025434745.1 Erythroxylum divaricatum | reverse complement strand
CTTCTATACCTCCTCATTCTCACTCTCTCTCTGTAACTAATTTCTAACCTCTAGCCTATGTGGCATTTGTATTTGTTCCCTTCCCCATTGTGCCCCTAAGGCTGTATGTAACTAGGAAGGGTGCTAACACATATGAAACTACTAAGGAAATCCAATCAAAACAAAACTTGGACAGTCAATAGCAACTCTTTGTTCAATGATCTGATATATATACAATGCCAATGAGACAAACACAAGTTTCCAGTATGTTTATGGTAAGTAACTAAACTTGAAAGGAATCAAGAATGGCTTGCAGCGTTTTCTGGGACGACGGCCATTGTTTATCATTCGCGCTAGCCACGAACAACATGACTGTGCTCCCTTTTGATGTTGCTTTTGCAAGATTATGAGTGCCAGTGAGAGCATATGGTGTCTCAAGCACATATTTGTAATACTGCAAAAAGCAAATTCATTCTTAGTCATGAATAACAGCAATAACATTTTGCCGTTTTCTTTTTCTATAGTATGTTGCAATTTGGTTCAGGGGAGATTTCATTATTTCCAGATTCAAAAGTAAGTACAACAGAAAGGACATAACTTTAAAGATCAAGAGAAAAGCTACCCAGAATCCCAAGAAAGAAGCAAGTGAATTGGGAAAAAGAAATGGAAGTTCAAACATACTAAACTTAATTCTAGTTTGAAGCTCTTAACGTTTCCTTTCTTACCTGTTCTATGGTGTACTAGAAAGCTTAACTAAACAGTATGTTTTCCTTTTTCCTGTGTTGTGTCTAAGAAGGTAAATGTTTCCCAAGCTCTGCAAACTAATAGAAGTTTTTTTCTTTTTCTTTAATGAAAAAACAAAGAATCATTAGGAGGGAAAGATCAGCAAAGAAATCAGGATAACGGGAGAATACCGTCTGATCACCCTGCTTTTCGACTGATGTATCTAAGAGCTCATCTGGATCATATGAATTTCCAGTGACAAAAGGGCCAAGTGAGGCAATCACCTTCTCAGGACTTCCAATCTCTTCAATTGTTGCATTAGGCTTGTTGGTTAATCTTATCAAAGGAGAAGCCACCACCTGAACTTTTCCTTGCTTCTCATCCTCAAACTTTACCTCAACCCAGGGTTCTGCACACTTTGGCTGGCAGTAATTGCCAGATAATATATTTGCCACTCGTGTTTGTTTCCATGTAGGTGGGAGGATGAACTGATATGGCTGCACATTTCCTGCAAGAAACTAAATTTCAAATATCATTAGAATGTTAGACAGAACATCAAAACATCTCCAGTAACCCAGGTATCTGCAACCGGAATTGCATCCAGAATATAACCCGCAGTCCGCAGTTTAAAACCCAGTAAGGATTATATACAACTTGAATATGTTTTTTTGTATACAATATTTAGCACAAAGCTACAAAGATTTGAACATGAGACCAGAAACTCCAACTTGGTATCCATTCATGAATAGGCAAAATCTTCAACTTTTGACTGGTTGAACAAACCCTAACCAACACAATTAGCCACAGTCACTGATGATTCTAACCTCAAATTGTTGTTTACTCCCATTAATTTCAAAGCTTTAACATCTTAAATTGCAATCCCATTCCCCGCTTGATGCTGTTAGGATCATAAAAATCTAATCTTTCTCTCTTGTTTGCAACAAACATCTAAGAGTCAAAAGGACAAAATGGTGTATGTGAATATTGTTACCTGCACGAAGAGCAGGGGTGTCCCTGGGAGTGGCTTTGAAGAGCACAAAAGAAGGGTCCACGGGAGAAGTAGGCAGGTAAGAGCCAACTTCAACTTCCCTAGCTACTGAACTAGGAGGCTCTTTAATCAAAATGATTGGAGACAATGCAAACCCTCTTAAGAGTTGTCTTCTGAGAACCAACTTGTTCCTGTTTTGGTTGTTCAACGCTGTTGTTGTTGTGGTTGTTCTTGATGTTTCAGGCTGAGGTTTTGATGACGTGAAGGCTGAGAAAGTTGCAGAGAGTTGTGTCAGTGAAGCAGTTGCCATGTTTGAGAGCAAGACGCCGAAAGGTTAGATAAGAACTTTGCTTGTAGTGTTATTAGTTTATTACTCTTATCCGTTCAAGTCTTCTGCTTTGTCAGTGACACTATTTTGTGTGGTCATCAGGGTTCATTGTTGTTATTCTTTTTATCTTTTGTTTCTACAGAATCATGAAGTTTGGTTTCAGGATTTTGTTTCGACAGAATCTTGAATTCTTTCTCCGTAGGGAAAATTCCCCATGCACTTACTATATTTTCCTGGAAACCAATCAGCCACAAATGTGACAAAAATCATTTAAAGACATCTTTTTTAGAAGTTTCAATCATTAAATTGAATTAGCTCGTACAACCCAAATACCCCTTTGTGTTGAACTCTCAACCTGCCAACTTCATACCTCGGATTTTTAGGTAGTTAGTTAATTCCAAGTTGTGGTAAGACTTGTTTAGATCTTGATTCACCTCAAGACATAAGCTAATATAGGTCAAATCTGGCAAATTTTTAGAGTACATTTTCATCAAACAAGTTTGTATTCCCAAGTTCATATGTACTGAATTTTGACACGCGTTATATACATTTGCACTTTTTAATGCAACATTTTTTTGTAATAATAAAACTTGCAGTTGTTATTTTTTTAAAATGTATTGAAAAACTGTACAGGGCATGCAATAATTTACAAGCTACATATTATGAGTAAATTACTTAATAAAACAATAATTTAGAATTACCCGATGAGTTTGATTCAAGTGATCCAAGGGCCAACAACTATTGTGAAAATAATGTCGGGCTTGGGCCTAGCCATCTCGAATCAGATTGGCCCTCAAGTTAAACCTAAGCCCTAACAAAAGCTATTGGGCCTATTTTGGGCTTGGATGAGTTTAGTCTTAACCCGATCCATTAACATCTCTACTAGTGATGCTTGTAATTCTCATCATGTCTTAAATCCTGACTAATCATCATCCTCAATGTTGGGATATGTTGCAAGGTCAGTCACTATTGCTCAAATTTTAACTTATCATTAAGTGGGAAGACTTATACAAAGTAGGTTGACAATAAGCTTAATCCAATCGGGACTAAAAATTATTACCGTTTAGCTTAATTAAATCAAACTAGTTGGACCTACTCTTCACGTTTGAATTCTGATCAAATCTCAATCAACTCAAATTAAGCCATTAATTTCAAATTGAACCATGTTGAAACGGATAGGTCATTCTTATCGTCCCGCCAAGAAGAGTAGATTAACTAGATTTGATCCTTCATTAGGCTTTATGAATATTCAGCCATTCACTTTTTAGTCAAAGAGCCCAAATTAGTGTGAAGATAAAGGGGCCCAAGTGAGACTTGTCTTAGGTGCTCCTGAAGACAGACCTTTAGTTCATTTATTTACATATATAAATTCGTCATTCTAAATAATTAAAATATCAGAGTGATCTATATTAAAAAAACCGTACCTTAATATCTTACAAAAATCACTACTTTTTTTAATAATACGAAAATAGCAAAATTTTACAAAGGTGCCAAATATTATGGAATATAGAAATTCTAGAAAAATCATGTGTTTACAATTCTAAGTGATTGTAAACTCTCTCAAACATTGATTTATTTTCCTTTTTAAAATTTTTAAAGCCATATATCAAATTGTAAGTAAAAAATACTAATTTTTATTATCTAAATTGTAGAAAAGTGTTAAAATAAATAACAAAAACATTTTAAATATATGTTTATTGCCCGATTCGGTTTAGCCCAACTTGAGTTGATAGCAAGGTATGGACTCATTTTTTTGAAAATTATATTTGAATTGAGTATGATTAAATTTATGTTTATTGTTTATATATGCCTAATTCCATTATCAAATTATATCAATCCTAAAACAACAATATGCTATGAATCAAATAATAACTAGAAATAGACACTGAAGATATTGTTTAAACAGATCCAAAATACTTATGAACCAGCAAATGGAGGAAATGGTAGGAGAACTCGTAGACAACGAGGTGTTGTTGTTTACTACCAATTCATCGATGACACCAAAATAGGTAGCATCTGTGGAGCAAATAGTATTCAAGAAAATGCTAGTCTGAATCAGAACTCAACGGTTGCTAACTTCCATGGAAGACCAAGCTCGAGTACTCCTAACTCCATTGCTGATCACCTCAACTTTGGATTATAATCGCTACTGTATTAGTTTAAGGTTTATATTTAATGATTTTGATGATAATTATATAATATTTTAAAATTTAAATTGAATTTATTTTTTAATATAAGTAGCGGAATTTTTTAAAGGAAATATAATTGTAGGAAAATTACTTTCTTTCTTGCAGAAACCTTCGTAGTAAACTTTCCTTATTAAAATTCAGCAGAATCTTACCTTTTCAAACAATTAGTTCCGGAAATTTTTATTCCAACAGAGATGATATTGAAAATCCAAAGTCAACTTAGAATTAAGATGAAGCAACGGTTAATTGAAAAAATTGACTATTTAAAGAAGAGTAATATCACTTATGAAGTAACGAACATATACAAACTTTCGAAATATTTAAGCAACATCTATATTATTGAGAGTCGTATAATTCTTATTGTACCTTAGAAAGTATAATTATTCTATTAAGAGAGAAATTTTTATTTGCGAACTTACTTTTGATTTCACGGTTTACTTTTCTGTGAGCTTTTAAAAGCTTATTATACACTTCGAATATGAAAGATTAGAAAACCTTAAAAATATATATACTTGTGAGCTTAGAGAGGTTCATCAAATTTAATATTTGGATTTTTATAGTAAATACTTAAATTGAATACTTGGAAACTGGATGTTTATTAGCCGAACTAATATACTCTACTGTGTCATTCTTTCTCTCTTCCTAACTTTTAAATTTTTGCGTTATAAGTTCGTGTTTTCAAGAGGCTTTTTCAGCTTTTCAATAGGCTCCTTCTATTTCTATAAAGCATTTTTTTTGTTTTAAGTGTCAAAATGCTTCTATCAATTAATTTGAGCTCTAGTAAGCTCATTTTTTTTAGTGCAAATAGAATTCTTTCGATTAATAGACTTCTTTCATATTTTAAATAACTAACATGATCTTTTCTTTTTAAATGTTAATAGGTTCCTTTCGAAAGTTAATATGTTCTTTCCATTTATCAACCCATTTTGTTTAAGAAGGATTTTTAAAGGTTTTAAATACCTTGTAAATTTTTTTACAAAAGAGATATCATATGACATACTTAAAAACATTTGCATTTAACATATACCATTCAAAGGAAAAGGGACATTTACTTTCTTCTCAATAATAATAAGCTCCCATCCCAATGCCAATTGCTAAAAACAACCATGAAAAAATTAAAAGACTTCTCTAAAACCATAATTATGCTCGGTTGATGCAATGTGAATAGGATCTCCCCCAAATTGTGTTTGTATAGAGAATACATGTAGTGTTCTAATGTTAAATCATAATTCTTAATTGAATGAGGCATGTCTTGTTGTAATGTTTAAGGATGATGTCTAATATTTTATCCTTAATTGTATTATTAAATAGCTAAAAGTTCCACTTATAATAAACATATCATTGAGTATGTTAATGTATATAACATATTCGTTATACATGTTATAAATTTATGTATTTATGTAGTAATTATAGTGGAATATTCTTGTGTATGTGTATTTGTAAATACTCCCTTATGTAATAGTTTTACACATACTAAATACAAAGCATTTTATGATGCTTCAAAACTTTTTTTTAATATGGTATCAGAATTTTCTTTGTAAAAAATGATAGTGTTTTAATCTTATGGTTCTTGCTCTTCAAAGATGTTTTGGTCATCTAAGTAGTATTTGGTATATACCAAACTCTTCTACTCCTCAAGATGATCAAACAATATAAATTTCATCTCTAAACAGTGTTGTAAGCTCCCTCATGCACCTTTAGAATGTTGGTAAATAAAACTGGAAACTCTGTATATACTATGGTTACTTCCAAACTTCACCCATATATATTCCTCAACCAATTAATATCATTTTTATGTGTTTAACTATAATTTATGGGCTGGGGAAATGAGTAAAGCTTTCTCAATGGGAAACTTCTTTGATGTATTGTTATTGGAGAAATACTTAAGCCTACTCAAAAGCTAAATGAAGTAGAAGATACATTCATAGAATGTCTATTATCTTAGGATGGTATGAATTATACAATTCTAGCATAATTTCACAATACATGTGTTAAAGTAATCAAGATTGATTTTTGATTATTTGATACTACTAAAGAGGTATCAGATTTTTTAAAATATGTTATTTTATGTCTGATGGTGTAAATCAATTTTAACTTCATAGATGACTTAATTATATGCAATAACAACCTTGTTAAATTATCTATAATTATATATCCGAATTATAAGAGCTTTAGGCTATATTTAGTTAGGCGTATTTTTAATAAAATGAAATGGAATAGAATAGAATGAAATAGTTTATAATTGAACGGAATGTAAATGGATGTAATATTAAAAAATTGTTGTTTGAGAGGAATGAAATAGTTCAAAATGTAATATAGTGAAATGTTATTTGGATGAAGAGTTTATAATGTAATATAGTATAAAGTTATTTATCATTTTACATTTCATCTTAAACCTCTCAAATCGTAGGTTTTTTATTTTTACTGTTTATGATAGAATGAGATGTATGAAATCTTTCTCTTTTATCCCATTACATTTCATTCCATTATAAGCCCTCCTCTCAAATATTAAAATATTATTACATTTCATTCTATTCTATTAATAAACTTCTAACCAATGCCAAGGCTGCCACTATTAGGGATGATAAAACAGTCCAACCTAAGTCAAATTTCTTAGGCCTAATAGAGCTTGACAAAAAAAAGAGAGAGGTCAAAGTCGAGTCGTAAAGGCCTAAGTCATTGCCATTCCTAGCCATTATATATGTCAATTTTCATGTCAAAACATAAGTTTGAGTCCATCAGTAATTCGAGGATCTTTAGTAAGTTTTGATACAGTAATCAAAGAACTAATTATGAAAGACACTTAGCTAAACACCCTTCGAATGGAGAAATCTATTCCATTTAATGTTTTTGTTCTTGCCACTCAGACCTTCTCTTATCAGACTTCTCATAACCCAATTAAGAAGAAGGTATCTTGCAACTATTGTGAAAAAGGTAGTCTCTACATCTCTGATTATACGAAATGACCCGAATAAACTCTTATAAGTCCTCTGGATCTACTGCCACTATTGTTGTCATAGAGGCTATATTGAAGAATACATCTACATCTCTGCAATTCTCCTTGAAAGATCTTCAAGCCTTTTTACAACAACTTCAAATAAGATTCTAGGATCCTTTATTTACCATATCAAGTATTTCTTCTTTATGGTACCTTGATTATGTTGTTGTAATCAAATGACCTCTAGTTCTTCCATATTTAAATTTATCATGGTAAATTTTAACATTCATCATATGGTAAAACAAAATGTTTATAATTTGGCTAATATACTAAATTTTAACATTTATCATTAACAATTTTAAAATGACAAATGTAAAGGGTTAAAAGTACATGAAACTGAGGAGAAACAAAAGGTGGGGTAGACCATGGAATTTGACTAAATATATATTTATCTTTTATATTTTTTAAAATTTAAAATATTTATTTATTCAAGTTCGATTAGGCTCAATCAGGCTTCAAACAATCCGAACCTAATTGAACACAAATTTAAGTTGGAATTGTTAAACTTGATCGAGTTTTGAATTGGACTCAGAACCGATCCAATCCATTGTCACCATTAAGAAAAATAAGTATATAAATATCTAGATAAGTTATATCATTGGCAAATTCTTAAGGCAAACATAACAAAATAAAATTCAAAGTCTTAACAACAACATATCATATTATAGAAAGGAAACAAAGAAGTTAGTTTGGTTTCATTTAGAGCAAGCCATATGCTCATCTCTTTAGCAATTTGCTCCATAATTCTCTTCATTCACTGTTTGTTCCAACCTTCTCTTTTCTTGCTTTCTATACCTGATTCCACAAGCATTGCATAGTGTCTGAAACAACAATCAAAACACATTACTCTAAAAATTTAGTTAGGGATCTATAAATCATGTTCAAGTAATAAAGTTCTCATTAATGTGTAACTATATGTATAAGTTTGACTATTTTAGGAAAAGAAAACTTGCCCCTCGACCGAGAGGACCTCGACGCCATACTGGTGTGTCATTGGTGTTGCAATGGATATTTGTACACCTTATATGAGGCTCAGATTGTCTCCTCGAAGCTCTAGATCTCAAATTTGTTTCACCAGCTCGTTGATCATGAACATGGTTATTGTTTATGGCCTCCACTGGTGGTGCTAATCCAAGGTTGAGGTTATCAGCAATGGAGTAAGGAGTACTCGAGCTGGGTCTTCCATGGAAGTTGGCAACCATTGAGTTCTGATTCAGACTAGCACTTTCCTGAGTACTATTTGCTTCATAGATGCTACCTATTTTGGTGTCATCGATGAATTGGTAGTAAACAACAACACCTCTTTGTCTACGAGTTCTCCAACCATTGCCTCCATTTGCTAGTTCATAAGTATTTTGGATCTGTTTAAACAATATCTTTAGTTTCTATTTCTAGTTATTATTCGATTCATATCATGTTTTTGTTTTAGGATTGATATAATTTGATAGTGGAATTAGGCATTTATAATAACAATATAATAACAATAGTAGTTACTATTTACCAAAAAAAGTAACAACAGTAGTTACTAGTTTTTTATTCAAAGGACTAAGAAAGCTATCTACTATTCTATTAATTAAGCTCAATAAATTCTAGAATACAAAAGAAGAAAAGTGAAAATGAAATTTAGAATACTAACACATCATCAATACAAACTAATTTAGTCTTTATGAATCAATTGAATAGCTTAATCAGCTAACCACGTGTAATAAATTAAGCGTCTTTTATTATAATAATTATAAAATATAAATTAATAATACGACAAATCAAAATTTAGATTCTTTTATAATAAATAGAATTGATCAACTAATTAGTTAATTTGAGTTCTAAAATGGATAAAAGATCATTTTCCATAGTTATAAGAAGTGAAGATTAATCATTTATCTTTTGATCATTAACATCACTGAAAGAACTGAACTTGCAATTTAGTATAGATCAAAGGCAAAGATTATCTTTATTAGGAACTGTTAGCCTTAAATTTAATTATTTCAGAAACTACCATTAGTATCTTTTATTAGCAAGGAGAAATTGAACGTATTCATACTTGATACTTGTCTAAGAAAAGGAGACATTTAGATCGACTGTTGGTCTTGATCAAGAACTTAGAATCCCACTTTCTTTAGACACCAACCAAAGTAGTTCTACAAAAATTTTTAAAAAATGCAGAAAAATATATAAATATATACAAGTGAAAAATCTTCGAAAAAATTTAGAGGCTGGAAGAGGATAACAAAAAATTATACCTGGCCTTGGGAACCATGCAAATTGAAACTGATAGAGTGGAACATTAATCCAATTTGAGGGTTATTTTCATCTTCACCAATTGGTAAACCTAGCTTCAAGGTTAGGTCTACAATAGAATTTCCACCATTGGGACTGGATGCATTAGCCAATTGAATGGTTGTTTGGTTAAATCCCTGAGAATCCATTTTTTTTCCTCGAGTGAGTGAAGAAGATTAGAGTCTTTAGATACTTAAAAACAAAATAAAAACCTTGCCCACTTCAAAAAATAAAGTAACTTTTCACAAAATGACATAATAGTAATAAATAGATAAGCCAAAAAAAACATTGAATGCTGACACAAATCTTACAAATGGTCACTCTTGTTTCGATATTGATGCAAAATCACTCCCAAGGGGATTAATTACTAATCCATTGACTTTTTCCCATATACTTTTCACCTAATTAAAGTTAATTAAATTCAGGAGATGAATTATCAACCAATCCAAAAAAACAAGTTTCATCCAAGGGAGAGAAGCATTAGGTGTGAGATGTTAAAGCACATTTGAATGGGATAGAACTTGGTGATGATTTCGATATCGGATCCAGTAGTGAACTACCTCAACCTATCCCATGTATGACTGTTCACCTGTAGTACAATGACATATGGTTTTATACAAACAAGCAATTATATTTAGTTCGAGTGAACAAATGAATATTTTCGTGTTTCACTGCCTTGCATATATATGTATATAAATGATAAATTGTTTATTTAAGACGCCTTTCCGTGTATGGCTTTATAAAGAGAGACGATAACTTTATACAATCTCGATTTCCGTGTGTGTATTGAGTATTGTGGATTGGAATTACTTACAAGCCATATGTTAGTGAGGCATTATGTAATTACCGGTAATTTTGTTTTATTTTACCAATTTCCGTTTATATGCATATTAAGTTTATCTGCATGAAGCTAGCATTGCGTCTGAGAGCTATTATTATTATTATTATTATAGGATTTTATAAGTGAGCATGTGCATTGATGATTCAAGTATAATTTATTTATGTATATGCATAATTTTAATATTCATATTTATGATAGTTTGTTAGTCACCAAAGTAGTCAAACTTTAATGATTAGTGAATATTAATTTATAAAATATTTTAATTCAATTACTCATGATTTATGGATGCTAATTAAGAAAAACGATATAATGAATTCATGGGTATTTGAAGTTCACTAATTATAAAATATTTTAGGAATACTCAAAAGTTAATTAATTAATTTTATAATTTGTGAATATGAAGTGTTAATTTATATGCTTAGAATGAATGTATTTAGTATATCCAAAGATAACTAGCATGTTTATTTGAGGTATATTTAATTAATAATTAAGTCATATAAAATTAGCATCATTATTGCAATTAGGGTATGTCTTAAAATTGCCCAAAGGGTATCTTAGATGTACACTAAATGTTTTATGTGGAATAATTGTTTTGAATATGATTTAAGTGTTAAGTTTTGTGACTCAAAGAATTAATGTGTGAGCATTCTATTATGTTTTGCAGTTTATATGTTCTTGTTAACTTTAATTCATTTGTTTCATCTGTTCTATTATTTAATGGATTAAATTACTCTGACTGGTGTGAACAAATCCAATTTCACCTTGGTGTATTGAGTATTGATTTGACAATACAAGTTCATAAACCAACTATTATTACTGATGCAAGCACAGCTGATGAGAAATCTTGCTATAAAGTTTAAGAAAGATTGAACAGATTGAGCTTAATATTTATGTGAATGACTGTTGCTAACAACATTAAGATGATTCTTCCCAACACTAAAGTTGCTAAAGAATTTATAAAATTTATGGAAGAGCATTCGCAAACTATTGCTAAGGCACTTGCAGGGACATTAATGGCTAAGTTGATCACTATGAAGTTTGATAATTCGCAAAGCATACATGAATATGTCATTGAAATGACAAATATAGCAACAAGACTAAAGACATTGGGAATGAATGTTGATGAATTTTTCTTAGTACAGTTCATTGTTGATTCTTTGCCTCCTGAGCAGTATGGGTCATTCCAAATAGAATTATAACACAATAAAGGATAAGTGGAATGTGAATGAATTGACCAGTATGCTTGTTCAAGAGGAGACAAGGCTTAAGAATCAGGGGACCCATATAACTAATTGGGTAGGTTATCAAAGAGCTAAAAAGAAGCCTAAAAGGAATTATGACAAGGGCAAAGGCAAGCAAGGACCACTTGAAATTAATGAATCCTTTAGTCAAATTTATAAGAAGGAATATAAAGGTGATATATGCCATTTTTGCAAGAAATTTGGACATTATAAGAAAGATTGCCTAAAATGTAAAGACTTCTTCGAAAAGAAAGGTAATACTTGGTGGATTGATTTTGGTTGTACCACTCATATTTCAAATACCTTGCAGGGACTTACAACCCAAACCATAAACCCAAATAAAAAAGTTTGTTTTGATGGGGAACAGTGTCAAAGCTCTAGTTGAAGCCATAGGAACTTATCGTTTGATTTTAGATATTGGGCATCATTTAGATTTATTACAAACACTTTATGTACCTTCTATTTCTCTAATTTAGTTTCCTTATCTAAACTTGATTTTGTTGGTTATACTTTCAAATTTGGGAATGGATGTTTCAGATTATTTAAACACAATTGTCTTATTGGTTCTGATATTCTTCTCGATGGTTTATATAAGTTGAATCTTAATAACCTTTTTGTTGAAACCCTACTAACTCTACATCATAATGTCGATACTAAATGTGGTTTAATTAATAAAAGCTCAGCTTTCTTGTGGCATAAACATTTAGGTCATATTTCTAAAGAAAGACTACCAAGACTAGTAAAAAATGAAAATTTACCAAATTTGGACTTTACTGATTTTGGTGTGCGTGTGAATTGCATTAAGGGAAAGCAAACCAAACATACAAAGGAAGGAGTCACAAGAAGCACACAGTTTCTTGAAATTATACACACTGATATATGTGGACCTTTCGATGTTCCATCTTTTATTGGAGAAAAGTATTTTATCACATTTATTGATGACTTTTCACGTTATGAATATATCTATTTATTGCAAGAGAAGACAAAAGCAATAAATGCGTTAGAGGTGTTTGTTCATGAGGTAGAATGACAATTAGATAGAAAGTTGAAAATTGTCAGATTTGATCAGGGTGGTGAATTTTATAGCAAATACAACGAGTAAGGACAATGTTTAAATCCATTTGTCAAATTTCTTAAAAAGCATAGTATATGTGCTCAATACACAATGTCAGGTACACTACAATAAAATGGTGTGGCAGAAAGACATAATCGTACATTAATGGATATGGTTAGAAGTATGTTAAGTAATTTATCTTTACCCTTATAATTGTGGATGCATGCATTAAGGTCTGTTGCTTACGTATTAAATAGGGTTCCTAGTAAGGCAATTTTAAAGACTCCTTTTGAAATGTGGATTGGAAGGAAACCTAGTCTAAGGCACATACATGTTTGGGATGGCCCGACGGACATAAGAATTTATAATCCACATAAAAAGAAATTGGATCCAACAACTATTAGTGGATTTTTTATTAGTTATCCAGAAAAGTCTAAAGGGTATAGATTTTATTGTCCTAATTATACAGCAAGAATTGCTAAAACTAGAAATGCTAGGTTCATTAAGAATGGTGACGTAATGTAGTTATTGAAGAAATAAAAGTTCAAGTTCCCTTACTGATTTCTTCAATACATATTACTCCTATAGTTGTAGAACAGTTTGACAATTTACAGGAGCAACAAATAAATGATCAAACACTTCCTAAAGAGTTGTGGTTAATGAACCTATTAAACCTACAATTAATGTTGCATTGTAGAATAACCATAAGAAATAACATTAAGAAGCTCTCAAAGACCTAGAAAACTATTTGTTTCTAATGATTATGTGGTATATCTACAAAAGTCAGAGTTTGACATAGGAAATAAGGGTGATCCAGTTTCATTTTCATAAGCCGTTGAAAGTATTAATTCTACTAAATAGATTGATATTATGAAAGAAGAGTTAAATTCTATGGAGCATACTGAAGTTTAGGATTTAGTCAATTTGTCTAAAGGTTCTAAGAGAGTTAGATATAAAACGTGACTCTTATGACAATATTAAAAGACATAAAGCTAGACTTGTTACCAAAGATTACACTCAGAAAGATGACATTGATTATAAGGAGACTTTTTCACCTGTTTCAAAGAAAGACTCTTTATAATTATTATAGCCCCAGTGGCTCATTATAATTTGGAGTTACATCAAATGGATGTGAAATCAACCTTTCTTAATGGTAATTTAGAGGAAGACGTGTATATGGATCAATTTAAAGGATTTTCAATTGAAGGAAAGGAAGACATGGTGTGTAAAGTTAAGAAGTTAATATATAGAATTAAGCAAGCCTCCCGATAATGGTATCTTAAGTTTAATGATACTATTGCCTTCTTGGGACTTAAAGAAAGCATTGTTGATTAGTGTATATATCTAAAAATAAGTGGGAGTAAGTTCATGTTTTTGGTACTTTATGTTGATAACATCTTGTTAGCTACAAATGATATTGGTTTAATGCACAACACCAAGAAATTTCTCTATGAGAATTTTGAAATGAAAGATATGGGAGAAGCCAGTTATGTTGTAGGAATTGAAATATTTCGTGAAAGGTCACAAGGATTGTTAGGCTTATCTAAGAAAGCTTACATTCATAAGGTCTTGCAGAGATTTGGCATAAAAAATTGTTCTACAATTGTAGTTTCAATTCAGAAGGGAGACAAGTTTAGTCTTAATCAATGTCCAAAGAATGAATTGGAGCATAAGCAAATGAAAAATATTCCTTATGCATCAATTGTTGGAAGCCTAATTTATGCTTAAAGTTACATCAGACCAGACATTAGCTTTGTTGTTAGTATGTTGGGTAGGTATCAAAATAATCCTGTATTGGATCATTGGAAAGCTGCAAAGAAAGTTTTGACATATCCACAAAGTACTTAAGATCATATGCTCACTTATATGAGATTCAGTCATCTAGATGTGATTGTATATTCAGATTCAGATTTTGCTAGTTGCATTGATACCAGAAAATCCACTTTTGGCTACCTTTTCTTATTAGCTAGAGGGGCTATTTCTTGGAAAATGTGAAGTAGTCTATCATTGTTGCATCCACTATGGAAGTTGAATTTGTGACACGTTTTGAAGGTACAATTCAAGGTTTATGATTTCGAAACTTCATTTTGGGACTTGGAGTTGAGACAATATTGTCAAGTTACTGAAAATTTATTGTGATAATTTTGCAACAGTCTTTTTTTCAAAGAACAACAAGTATTCTAAACGTACTAAACATATGAAATTAAAATACTTGTCTGTTAAAGAAGAAGTTCATAAATAAACAGTGTCAATTCAACATATTAGAACTGCTAATATGATTGTAGATCCTTTGATGAAAGGATTGGCACCAAAAGTCTTTAAAAAATATGTTGAAAGAATAGGTATTACAAGATCAATAATGCTTGTATTTTGACACTGTGAGCTCATTTATGTTTCTGTTTATGTTAATCCTATTTTGTAGTATACAGTTATGAATAACTTATGTTCATATGATTTGTTGTTAATTAAGACATTATCGTTGGACCATTAATGTGTTTCTTATTTATGGATCATATTGAATAAAGTGCTAATATTGTAGTACGTGGAAGGAATTATGTCGTTTATTAAGATGTGAAACCACTACGACTCTATTAGTGTCTTTATTTGATTATGATTTATGATATAATCAACATTAAAGAATTTAACAAAAGTTATGTGCAGAATGTATATTTATTATTAAAACCTATATATATTTAATATGTGGCTCATTAAATAATTATGGTTTTAATAATATTAAATGCTAACTTATGATTGGTCAATTTGATAAAGGAAGATAATGTTGGTTAATTAAGATAAGATTTTATTTTTAACATATTGTTTGATGGTAACAGTTCAAAGATATCTTTATTTAATTTGAAACTAGTCCTCTCTCTCACCCATATACAACTCTGTTTATTTTCACCATCGAAAAGAAGAATTATTGACGGAAAGAGAAGAGAAACAAGTTTAGTCACATTCAATCTTTTGGAAGGGTTTGTCTCAATCAAACTTACACTTATGGATCAAGGTATGCACTTTATATTTTATATTTTTATGTAAACATAGAATTTTCAAATTTGAGCTGTAGAATTATTGTGATTATGTTAATGCAATAAATTACGTTTACATAAAAAAAAGTTGTTTGCTAACGAAATATGAGCTCATTTCAGCAGATGAGGCATGAGGGTTACTCTTATTTTTCTACTTACATTATTATGTCTTTCCACTATAACAAAATAGACATTTAGTTACGTTTTTTAACTTTCAAGGATTTGATGACATTTTAGAGTATCATCGCTAAAGGCAACTTTTTAGCAACAATTTATGTCAATCGTTGCAAAAACAATTTGCGACCGTTTATATATTTCATCATCAAATGTTAAGCCTTTAAAGACGATACTCTAAAATGTTGCAAAAACCTTCACTGTTGGTGGATTTTGGGGAATTTTTGTGTGTAATAGTATTCTTAAAATTAATAATGTTAAAAAGATAACTATTTAATGCTAAGTGTGCTTAATAATCTTAAGGTCAATTATAATTGACATTTATATATAATTTTTCATATTTTTTCATTTGCCTTCTTTATAAATTTGTTTAAATAGCCAATTCATTCAAACTCTATAAATTTGTTTAAATCTATGGATTTATATACAAATGATTCTTTAATGATGCCATCTCATTTCATACAAATATTTCATGGAAATAAAATGGATATCATTTAAAAATTGGAAAAATTGTTTTCACAGTTTTAAATATATTGTTGAAAAGCACATGGTAAGTAATTTAAAATTTGAAAAGTAAATATTGTTTGGATATAAAAAGATTAACTTACCTAAAATTTTAATATTAATAGGATCAAAATATAATAAATTTAAGTTGACTACTATTCTTAATCATTAATATTTATTAACAATAAAATGATAATACATATAAAATTTGAAATATGATAAGAAATATAATATAATGACATATGGTAATTAATACAAGATTATTGTTAGAAGTTTAAGAATTCTTACAGACAAAATAATAAATAAACTTTCACGCCTATTACATCAAAAAGGAAAAGAAATGATTATTTTTCTAGATTTCAAGTGATGTGAGACTCAATAGCAAAGGTAAAGTAATTCTCCATGTTTGGATTCTCAAAAAAGTTCGTTGCACATTCGAAAGCATCAACTGAAATAGTCAAAGATCTTTCCTCATGTGTTGGTTTATTGACACCCTTTTATAACTTCTTAGCTTTAACTAAACTAGCAAAAGATACCGTGAATGATTCCCCATATATAGTATAGATCATTGAATTAGATGAATTGTCTGTACAGTGCGTTTCACCTACAAAACAAATACTATATAACTTAAATAGCTAATTATGTCAAATAGTATAAGGAATCCAAATATGAACACGTGCATACTTGATTAAACATACATAGTTTTTGGAATCAACGATTGTTTCAAAACAACTGATTTTTTTAATCCTGTATGGACCATCGGGACATTGCCACCGCCTTCATTTTCATCTATGTTCCCTTGAAGATTTGAGGAAGCTTTATACAATACATAGTATATACAATCAAAAGTTCAACTGATTAATGTTTGATGAGAGGTAATTCAGATAATACTAAAAACCTTAAAGAAGAAGATTAGCTATAACCCTGTGTATGGTTAGTGTCTCCGGGCATAGGGACAGTGAACAAGACAGAAAAATCTCTGTCTCTGTGGATGTTTGCTTCTTGTTTCCACATCTCTGTCCCCTGTTTCTGGGAGACAGGGACATAAATTTTTGTTTACTCCAAAAAGGGAAGACAGAGATGTCCCTGTCTCCCGTCGCCTATGTTATTATTATATAATATTAGTTATTATGTTTACTATTACTATTACTATTATTATTATTATTATTATTATTATTATTATTATTATTATTATTATTATTATTATTATT
>JANTPM010000244.1:2297012-2318256 GCA_025434745.1 Erythroxylum divaricatum | reverse complement strand
TTATACTTGATATGTGTATTGTATATGAATGAAAGGATTATGATGATTGCTCTGAAAGTGAAATGTGACATTTTATGGACATGTAAAAAGATGTGAATAATATGATACGAGTATTGATGTGATGTATGAATTGAGTGAACTATCTATGATGATTACCTCATTGAGTTTGCAAAACTCATCAAAATTGCAACGTTGGTTTTCAGGATCGAGAGACAATATTAGCTCTTGAGGGACGCTACAAGCAGTATAGACTTTTGCTTTTGGGGACAAGAAAGAATAGCTCAAAGGTCGGTCAACTGGATATAGACAGATTAGATAGATTTTGTATAATTTCCTCTTTCATGTAGCATATTTTTGTATTAGGCTATGATGATGTATTGGTATGAACGTTGAAAGATACATTGTAAATATTTGGTTTCTACAAAAAGAAACGAGGAAATTTAATTTTAAAATATTGTGACTTTCCTTATGATGTTTTTAAGAGAATAAAGATAAATGATGCCATGTTAAGTGAATGTTATGATTGAATGTAGCGTGCTATTATCATAGGTTATATATTGGAATGTCCTCTGGGCGTCCCAGTATGTACCCTAGGATAAGGAGATACTACATGTTCTTAGTTATTTAATCATTTGAGTTATTCGTTTATTATTTTTCGTTAAAGATTGTTGAGAAAAATCATTTGTTGAGGTTAACACGAGTCGATCATATTATCTGGTGTGAAATAGTTTCACGGGTAGTGAGGACGAGGGATAATGTCAAGAGTTGAGTGGTGTCGGCTCAGTAAAGCCTTGTATAAAACTATTGTCGTTAGTAAAAGTATTAAACTAGGTGAGAGCCCCGTAGACATAAGCAAGGTGTGTCAAGCTGCATTATCAAAGTTCGGTGTTGATTTATATTTGCGCGTTTAACTTTTCTATTTTTTTATTGTGCTAGAAACGACTGTGAAAAAATCTAAAAATTTGCAAAACTACTACACCCCTTCGAATTTTCCAATTGGTATCAGAGCAGATCAGGTCACCGAATCAGAACTTAGTACATTAAGTTGTTATAGATCCGTGTATTGCAATTATGGCTATAAGAGAAGGGGCATCAATCATTAGGCTACCGTTGTTAAATGGTTCAAATTATCCTACGTGAAAATCTTGGATAAGAGTATTTGAAAAATCCGAAGGGGTGTATTAGGTTCGCAAACTCTTTGATTTACCGCAGTTGTTTCTAGCACAATCAAAAATCACAAAAATTAAACGCATCAAAATAAATTAACACTAATATTTGTTAACGCAGTTCGACACACTTTGTCTACTTCTGCGAAGTTCTTACCCATCTTAATTCTTTAAATTTATCCTTTGTACACTGAAAATTTAGTTATGTCCAATATTGATTTTTAATTATGTGAATGTTATTTTAAAGATGTATATTTTTATTCTCCTACAAATTTATACATAATAAGCTTTGTTAGAAATGGCTCGGTCAGGCCTCAGGCTGGGCTCAAGCTGTCCGAGCTTAGTAACATAAAATAATGCCGTTTTGCTTTTTCTTTTAAATAAAAAACTCAGGCCTCCCGGCCTGACTCCTGTCATTTCAGGCCTAGGTCAGCAACCCTCAAGCTTAGCTCGATCCCATGTCGAGAAGTTGAGAAAGTTTGATCGGTGCTAAAAATTCTTTGATAATATGGAGGTTCCGACTACGACTATTAAATAAGATAACTCACAATTTTTCACCGCAAATATAAAATTTTAAGAAGAGAACTTAGAGATAAGCGTCCAAGAACATTATGTCCTCTTATTTATCAGATTCTGAAATTTTAAGGAAAAAACTGACATTACAGCTTGCTTAACAATAGTAGAAGATGATGATATTATGGGATGGTGACTATGAATTCAATTTGAATTATCCCATCCTTGCCAGAACTCAAATTTATGCTCTGGACCGTTCCATAACCAAACTCCGCTGTCTGTAGCCACCCAAATGCATTCATTTCCGCTGCACTTTCTAAGAAGATTTTCATCATTCCAATACACTTTGAAAACAAGGTGTTTTATTCGATCATTTGGGTCCAAAGTGCACCAGAAAAGTGTCGACGGAGTTGCTCCAAAGCACCACCTCATTTCACCACTGTTAAGGAACCAAATCAAGCATGGTATCATCTCTTGACTGACATTTCGCTAGCATGAACTTCTCGTTTGGGTTCATTTGATTCTGAACGCGCACACAAAATGGTGTAACAGAGGGAATCATTACTGCCAACACCAAACCAATCAAGTAGGCAACTCCTTTAGTGTTGACATCTTTCATGGCTCCAAGGATAGTCACCAAAAGAAAACCTGAAATTGCTTCAAAATTCTTGTAATGCCTTTTTATAGGCATTATCCTTTCAGTGGCTTAACTATATTGAGTTTATGATTTCGAAGATGATTGGAACACGACACTTCCATTTTCTGCTGTAATCTTCATGCTTTGCTGTGTCTTTTTTCTTTTATTCGCATTTTAGTCGACAGTTATTGATTTCTTTTTTGTCTATTCTTTTAGTCGAGTTTAATATCTAGGCCAATAATTTGCCCAGAACATATCATTTTTGGCCCTTTACCATATGCAAACAGGGTAACTGCAGACTAGATTAGATATATTTAGAAAGAACAGATAAAAAAACAGATGTGACTTTTGGCTTTTCCTCTATTCTGGGAAATAACGACCAGCAACAAGCAAAGTCGTGGAAAATAAGACATGAACAACAAATCAAAAAACCGATGTGACTTTTGTCTTTTCCTCTATTCTGGGAAATAACGAGCAGCAACAAGCAAAGTCGTGGAAAATAAGACATGGACCAAGACATAGGTTCAGTTTCTTTATTTGCATTGTATTCTAAGCATATCCAAGTTATTGTTCCATAACGGGAAAAACCGCTAAAAAAAGATTGAACATGTGGGTATTGGTTGCATAGTAGAATGTTATGTTCATTGATCTCTTCTATAATCTAAAAGATTTTTCATTTACATAATTTAAGAAAATATTTAAAAAATCTCTTAACTCGGGCGGGCTCTTAGATTTCAGTTTAAAAATAACTACTAAATACAAGTAATATGAACACCACACTTTACAAAACAAATATTACTCACATAATAATTCAACCTATTTCTTAAATTCAAAACGAACTAATTAAATCTTATCGAAACCAATAAAATAAGAAATGAGGTAGATTATCATATTAATGATATTTAATCAATTAATGTCTAATGTTTATGTCTCGTTAATATTTAAAAATCGGCCTAAAAGTTAAATTGGTAAGATAAAAAATTTAAAGTTTAAAAGATTCAATTAATATTAAATTATTATAAAATAGATTAAAAATTGAATAAAATTACATTTTTGAAATATAATTGAAAATTTTTTCTTATTTTTTAGAAAAGTTTAAAATTTAATTGAAAAATATTATATTAAATAAAAATTAATTTGATTTAATTATTTTTATAATAATAATTAATTTATAAAAACTAACCGATCAACTAATAAATTTATCAATTTTTAATAAAAATGATTATTAAAGTAAATCAAATCTAAAAAATAAAAATGAACATAAAAGTTATCTGGTTTAAGGTTTTTTATGGATAAACTGACCGAATTTATTTTTTTTAAATCATTGTATCTTATATATTTTATCGTTATTTTTAACTGAAATTTATAAAGAATAGATTTTTATTAAAAATTAAAATTAAAAATTTTTAAACTATAGGTGAGTCTGTATCTTTTAAACAATGTTACATATCAAAATCCAACGATTACTGAAAGGGACGTATTTTACCAATGTAAGTCTCCTCAATGCCATCTAACTTCAGGCATAGGCACAAAACCTTGAGATAATATACGTGGTGCCCGAAGTATCACATGTCTTTGCAATAGATGAGATTAGTTATTTATTTTTATTATTACTTTTATTATTATAATATATTATTATTATTTATTTCTATTATTATTTTATTATATATTATATATTACATATTATGTGAATTTGTTAAGATATATGGTATAAATTTTATTATTTGGTTTTGACGTTTTTAATAATTGGACATCTAAGATAATATTGATGAGTTTCAAATTCAAATTAAAGTGGGATAGAATAAAATCTGTTATTTTGAAAAATTGGATAGAGTTAGAACTCTATCTAGAGAAAACTCTTGTGGATCATGTCTGTGTGGGTTGAAGGGCATCGTGTGTAATTTAGAGATTGTGAGTGTGTGAAGACACCTTGGTGAAGTGGGGAACAAATATTGAATGGGTCCTCAGTGAATCACGCAACATATGTTGATAGGTGTATGTGTGTAGCTGTGACTTTTTCTATGATGTATCCATGTGACTTCAGCTAGGTTTAACTGTGAATTGATTTTGGATGCGAGAAGTTTCAGTATATGCGTTGATTGATTTTGTGGGTGCGACATCTTAGAGTGTTCAAGGCTAGGTGTTGTCTTTTGGTGTGTGATTCATGGCAGTACTTTGAGTGTGGTTGTTATCTAATATTCTGCCTTGACTTCTTTTTTGATCTTTTGGAGTGTGGCTTACGACTGGGTTGGTTTGTTTATTGTGTATGTCTTTTGTCGAAGGCTTGTTTGCTTAGTCTGTCATACTTGATGTCTTCCTGATGCAGCTGTGAGTTGGTACTAGAATTTACTTGAATCGATTTATAGTGTGTGGTGACAACTTTCAAATCTAATTCAGTGGAGTTAAACCTATCAGGAAGTTGTCCTTTTTTTTAAATCTCAAGTGTATTATGTTTTGTTCTTAGTTATTTAATAACTTGAGTTATTCGTTTATTATTCTTTCGTTAAAAGATTGTTGAGAAAAATCATCTGTTGAAGTTAACACGAGTCGGTCGTATTATCAGGTGTGAAATATTTTTACGAGTAGTAAGGATGAGGGATAGTATTAAGAGTTTAGTGGTGTCGACTTAATAAAACCTTGTATAAAACTATTGTCGTTAATAAATGTATTAAGTTAGGTGAGGGTCCTGCAGACGTAGGCAAGATGTGTCGAACTGCGTTATCAAATTTCGATGTTGATTTATATTTGTGCGTTTAACTTTTTTAGTTTTTAATTGTGCTAAAAACAACTACAAAAAAATCTAAAAGCTTGCGAAACTACTACAACCCTTCGGATTTTTCAATTGGTATTAAAGCAGGTCACCGAATCATAACTTGGTACATCAAGTTGATGTAGATCCACGTTTCACAATTACAGCTATAAGAAAGGGGGTATCAATCATTAGGCTACCGTTGTTAGATGGTTCAAATTATCCTATGTGAAAATCACATATGAGAGTATGTGAAAAATCCGAAGGGTTGTATTAGTTTCGCAAACTCTTTGATTTACTGTAGTCATTTCTAACACAATCAAAAATTAGAAAAATTAAATGCATTAAAATAAATCAACCTTGATATTTGTTAACGTAGTTTGGCACACCTTGCCTTTTTCTGTAGTGGCCTTACCCATCTTAATTCTTTAACTAATGACAATAGTTTCATACAAGGCTTTACTGAGCCAATACTACTCAACCCTTAACACTATCTCTCGTCTTCACAACCCATGAAAGAATTTCACACCCAATAGTACGATCACCTCGTACTAACCTTAAAGAGGATTTTCTCAAACAATGTTTAATGAAAACGAAACAAAATAAATAACTCAAGTGATTAAACAAAATTCAACATAAATTAAAACACTTGAGAAAGAAAATAACTTCTCTAACAATGTAGCTTGATTAATGAAAGAACGGGAAGTTGTCCACCAAGAATGCTATTGTAGTCTTTAGATACTATCATTGAAACACCTCACACACAGCAGTACAAAAATCACCAACAATCATAAACGTTTCCTCACTGAAACGCTATGAACAATGGAGCTAGAAAATTCGTGACAACTACTGGAATTTTTCATACACAATTACTCAAAACCAACTGTCCAAAACTACCACTTCATTGATAGTATAAAAAGTCATCAAAGATTCACGCACACATAAGCAAAACCCAACCTCAATAGACGTTCAAAACGTAAGAAAACGCAACTCTAAGAATCACATAAAAACAATAACTTTTCAGCCCACTGTTGTCATGCAAAGATGGAGAATACGCAGCTATCATCCATGATTATTCAACTCCTTAAAATCACCTAAGAACAGCAGAATATGTAGCAACAATAATCACACACACCATTTAAATTAACCAGCCAAGACAATGCAGTAGCAAGACTATCCAATGAACAACACATCCATAATAGAGACATTAACCACACGCAAATTTAGTCCATAATTGATCGCAGCTGAAGTCACACCCAAAAAGGAATTCATGAAGAAGTTCACTGCTACACACATAAACACATTAACATGTGTTTCATGAATCACTAAGGACCCATCCAACTTTTGTTCTCCACTTCACTAAGGAATCTTCACACAATTAATTAATAAAAACTACAGCATTAAGATGGAATAAACATCAACGTGAAGTTAGCCCAGTAGCCCTTCTGTCCAATTGACAACCAATCATAAGCAGCTCACGGTTGTTAGTACAACCACAACGCATCCAACAAGAAACCCACACCCAGCTGTGGACAACATACACAGATCTCTTACTTATAAAATCAATCCACGCACATCAGACTAGAGAGAAACCACACTATGAACTTCACTTACGTCATATGCAAGAGATCTCAACTAGATAGAATTCTAAATCCATATGTTTGTCACAGATTGTAGATATTTAAAATACATCTTAAGATCATATAGAAATCCAATCCCACCTTGATTTGAATTTTAAACTCATCAACATTATCTTAGATGTTCAATTATAGAAAAATATCATAACTAAATTATAAGATATATACCATATATCTTAACAATCTCTCCTTTTTTGGCATTGTTTATCACAAATATAAAACTCTCCTTAAAAAAATAATTGGACATATAATCCACATAAGAAAAGAACTACTCCTTATTCCAACATCAAGTTCCAAAGACATCCAAAGTTCTTCAAGTTAAAGAAATATCCAAAGAAACAATAATGAACTATCCAATCATCCAATCTCTCTCCCTTGGGGTAAAAAGATGTTAAAAAGCAAGACTAATAATCATATAGATACCTTAAAATCTCTCCCTAAATTGAACAATCACTAAAAACAATCCAATATCGCCCCTTGACACAAAACAATGTCAAAATAAGAATGTCTTTAGTGTGATCAATCTCAGTGAATAAAGAAGCATAAAAGTCAGTAGTAGGTGCAGGGAAAAAATCATAAGCACATAATGTAATAGCAGAAAGCCAAGATGACAATTTACTACTAGTTAATACATATCATTGCTCACTTCAATTCCATCTTCACAAAACTGATCAAATTCATAAACCTCATCATCAAGCATAACCTCATGTACACATCAATCAACTGAACCTTAGAAAACCCGTAAATAAAAACTTAGAAAGCTTGAACGATAACTCCTTAGAACCTTTTTTATCGTTTGTAATAAATAACATCAAACTATACTTCAAAAAATATAAAGCACACAGTCCTTGTGCTTCTCGAAAAAATTCAAACATGGGATTATTTCTCGTCACATTATCTCGGTTATCAACTATTTGGTTGATTTCTTCAACTAAAGCAACTGACTTATCCTCAGTCTGAACAGTTTCTTCAAAAGCAGTAACTAACTGTGAATTTGGATAATTTCTTGTTTTTCCTTCACTGTGTCTTTGTACTTGTACTTGACCCTTCTAATTTAAGAATGCTTTGGTAACATAGGTTGCTACTGAAAATTTAATGGAGAGTATTCAGATTTTCAATTTTGACCCCTTCGAAACGTCATTTGTAACAACTTGTAACATTTCGATCTTATGCACCCGATTACTCTACAAAAGTGACAAATAGGTATGAATCTCCGATCTTTCTTTAAGATTTCTCCTTGGATAGAACTGGTCACACCAATTTTCTCATCATTTGACTTGAAACAATTACCTATATAGCCAATGCTTTGAAGGTCTCCTTTAGTCTTACTAATTTTCAACAACTTTTTTAGCTTTTCGATACCTTCATTTAAAATTCTTATTCCCTTTTCCATGCTGACCAACTTCAACTTTGTTTCATTAAGCTCATCTATTGTAAATAACAACTTCTTCTCAAGGTCTTGAATGGTGTTCTTCATGTTAGGGTTTTCCTTCTTCAACTTCTCATTTTTCTTACATGTTTGGACCCATTTAGCATACATCAACTTATAGGCTTTATAAATATCTTCCTTTTTATTATTTAAAATACTTTCATCACTGTCATAATCTAAGATTGAGCTTTGAACTGATTCGTCTGCATTTTTCTCGAAATTTTCTGATTTACTTATATTTTTGTCACCAGTGATTTCCTTCTTGGTTGTTGTAAAGCAAATAACTGGACTTTTGATGTATAAAGTAACTAATGTAGCACTATTCACAACTTCTTCTTTACTACTATATTCACTTCCATATTCATTCTCACACCAATTGCTTATATAGGACTTCCATTTTTCTCTTCTTCAAGGTGTTAGCACGATCTGCTTGCATATGTCTGAAATATTGATACTCATGATATTGATTTTTTTCACTTTTTTTCACTCTTTTGTGTTTTTCCTTGCTGTTTGAAATTACTATTTGATAAGCTTCTATCGTTTTGTCTAAAATCGAATCTATTCTTCTTCACTTTCTTTAACCACTTAATGAAATTTCTTGTCAATCACCACTTACAAATTAGGAAAACATCTGGGTTTGGGCAGAACAACAGTACAATAGAATTGGCAAAGGTAAGAAAGGCTCAAGTCTCTGTTTGATCTACTTAGTTTACTCAATTTGCAATTACACACAAAACTTCTTGCTAGATCAAAGAGATCCTAGTTCCCTATCGTGCCAATGAGGATCTAAGTTACTCCAATAAAAGAAGATGAAGATTGGAGTGGTACAGTTTTAGATTCAAAATGCAGTTTTTATAGATGTTAAGAGGATTTTATACTTACCTTTTCCTTTTGATAATATAGCCTTAAACTTTTGACCTTTTCAGCCTTTATAGGCCTTCAATGAAATACTTTATTTTCAATATATATATACATATATAGGAGAAGCTCTTATATATGAATAAAGGCAGAATTTGAGAGGCTTTTGTTATAATTATTATGGCCTCGTAATTACAGTGTCACTCACACAAGAGGTAAGCTTTCTTGATTGAATGAACAAAGAACTAGTTAATTAAATCGTTTAAATTTATTGTATTCTCAATTAACTTTTTGGAGATATGGAATACAATATATTGAAAATTATTATGAAGACATTATTATTTATGTCATGATTTGTGGGTGCAACTTGAATTAGTTAATATAAGTAGTTTAACAAAATTTTAGATTGGTTCTATTATTTTTTGGAACATGTAGTGACTTAAATTTCTATATATTTTCTATGTTTTTTATAAAAAATATATTTCTACTTTAATATGACATGTATTATTCATATATTAATACATTTTAATCCCTTTTTTGTTTAATAAAACTCTATATTCAAAATGATCAGGTAGATACTTAAAATTTATAATTGCTATCATATGATGAAATTGATTAAAACATTATGTGCCATAGTTTAATTGTTTGGTTTTCTCAATGTATTTATGTTCTTTACACTTTGTCTTGAGTCATTTTCATGCAAAATACTAAGAACTATAGCGTTGAGCACTGTGTTAAATTTTTTTTAAAGGAATGAATGAAGAATTAAATACAAAAATTTATCAGACAGGATTGAAGTAGTCAATTTGAATATTAAATTTGTTTGATGGTATAATTAGTATTATTCATAATTACACTCTTATTAATTGAAATTATCCCGTAATAATGTATAACTACATTAATTACAATTAATATCATAAGGATTTTGTTTTTCATCTTCATGATCTCATGAGATCCATTAAATAACTCTATTAATAAAAATGCTAATATTTTTTTATGAATTATCATTCATGTTTAACTAATTGATTAACATTTTTAATGAAAATGGTTTGTTATTTTATATGTGTTGGGTTTTTTCTACTGATAACCTGTTATCTTTAGTAACCAAGACTGATAAAGGTTTGTCAATTTGCAGATATGGTAAGATTGCAGAAAAATTAAGGAGATTGATTTACTTGGTTCGATAGTGATACACTATCTACGTCCAAGGTTCCCACTTGACAGTGGTGTAGGAGATTTCACTAAGTGAAGAAAAAAAATGAAGAACAAGTACAGAGATTGGAGTGTTATATGGAACACCTGCAGCAAGAATCCCTCAAGCTCACCAGTACCTGAAAATGGTACTCTAGCACTCTCTGTATTTTTCTTCTCAATGTTTTCTAACTCTCTCAACTAGTGAATACAATCAAAATTGCAAGATTAAATTTCTGTGTAAGTGATGTGTCTGTCTTAAGCCTCTTTACTTGTTTTTTATAGCTGAAGAAGATGGACCAATGCTCTCGGATGTGGCTTTGAATGAGTCAAAAATGACATGTGCTCTCCACGTGTGTTATTACGAAGCCTCCTTATGCTCTGCGTTTTTGTCTCCTTGAAGCATGTAATACGGCTGTGTTTTAATGTTATCAGCCTTGTAAGTGAAACGACTGCATCTTATGTATGTGTCACGTAAGCATGGTTTTTGTCTTAAGTCATTTGTGTCTGAAGCGCACACCATCTAGAGCTTTCCTTTAGTTGTGTGTATCCTGCTTTGTATTGCTGCTGCGTTTTTAAGTGCTTCTGGCTAGTTCTCTATCACGTGTATGTTTATTGGCTTTATTGGAACGACAACGTCTTGACTTCCAGCAGGCAGCAGATGTGTTTGTGTTTTGTCACGTGGGTTTGTTTTAGTTGCTAATTCATTTTGTGTCTGAAGAAGAGAGAACCTTCGAGAGCTTTTGTTCTTGTCTCCTTTCTTCTTCTTCGACATTTCAGACGCAAACTTCATAGCTTCTTCATGTTTTTATTACTTCTGCGTATGATTGATGGAGAATCAGTGGACTTGTCTCACAATATGGACCTCGTTGTTCCAATCTGTGCCTAGAAACTATAAATGGTGGAGTCGTTTAGATATTCGAGCGATAAATTAGATATATAAAACATACAGAAAAATTTTATTTCAAAAAACAAAAATTAAATAGTGAATCATTCAAACTTTGACGGGTCGCAAGTGGATCTCTCAATTACATGGTTGAAAGAGTTAATTCAACAGACAAACTTACAAGAACAAAATCCTCTTTGATTTTTTTTTATATTTATTGAAAGAAAAATGAAAACACTTGTTCAACAAGATTAAGAGCTATGTTTATGCATAATCAAAGAGTCTTAAGTACCATGATTGTGAACTTGGCATCACTCTCAAACCTAATTATTTGCTACCCACGGAGCCTGGTACTCGTAGGTGTTTGCAGCACCATTGAACAAGAACAATCCTCTACCTTTAGCCACCCAAATACAATCTCCATTGCTGCACTTACTCTTAAAGCTATCATCCCCAGGAAATGGGGTGAAGTCAATTTTCTTTTTACGGTGGAATGTGTACAAGGAGCAGGAAATCATCTTCATCTTCCATTCTTCTAAACAAAATTTCATTTCTTCACCCCGGACAGGAATCGTCTTCTCCCCAGACCTCGAAAGTGCGCCGCAATGTGCAATCATCGGCTTCGCTCTATTGCTCATTTTGTTCTGAACCCGCAGACACCATTGATCAGCCATAGCAATAGGAGATAGAGCTAAAGCTACAACAATAAGCAAAGCAGCTGCTTTATTGCTAGAGCCCTTCATTGCCATAGCTAAATTGAAAGACACTTCTTGAAAAGAAATTGTTGATTTGAAGCAACAAACGTTCTCGTATTTATAGCTATAAATTTGTAGATCAAAATGCAGATAACTCAAGTTATAGGATGCATGTTTTGTGGCGCAATGGAACTTATTATTCTTTCTCTTGTCCATATTCTAAAGCGATTTTTTTCCTTATTTTTATAGCTTAAAACAATGTTCTAAGTAAAATCCTTTATTCTGGACAGTTAGTCCCTCTCAACGAGGTGTTGCTAGGGATGACAAGACAAAAGAAAACATAGTTCAGTGGTCCGAAGTTATCAGTGGCTTTGTTTGAAAATTTGGTTTTCAAATCATATTCAAGTTCGAGCTGCCCTGAAATTCAAAATTTTTACATAAAATAGCGTTATTTTTAATAAAACAATTTTTAAATTTTAAAAAAATTAGTCAAGTTTAATGGGGCTCAATCTCGAGGATAGAGCTTAAAGCATCAGATACAATCAAGCTTTGAGTTGAGTTTGGACCCATTTATAGAATTTCGAGTTGGACTCAGACCCACTTACCATCCACCGGTGTTAATGTTTTTAGATGGTGGTTTCAATGTTGTAAGTTCGATTTCTTTGCAGCTATTTTTATGATAATTATTGTCTATAAATTTCTCCTTTTTTTTGTACGGTTACTTAGATCGAGGTTTTTTTTTTTGGATTCGAGGAAACTCCGTAAGAGGACCAAGTGAACACACTTCTCTGAGGATCCAACTGGCACACCACCCCACAGGCGGACTAAGCGGGCACACCTCATCATTGAGGACTCAACTAGTTCTCTATCTACAGGTAAAACCCCGGCTGTCTCAGGCTCTTATAAGAGTGGTTAGCATGGAATCAAACCTGAGACCTAACCAAAGTCAAGCCCCGCTCTCAACCATTGAGCCATACGTAATAAGGTACACATTTATTTTCAAACCTATAAATCAACCAACCCCCGTTTTCCAAGCAGGCTTGGCCCGGGATAAATTTCGAACAATTTTTAAAAAAATTTTAAAATTAAAATAAAAAATGACATCATTCTATTTAAAACAACATTATTTTTTAAAACTTTTGAATTTCAGATGAAGTTGAGATTAAACTTATGGATCAACAATTTCGAAATAAAAGCTTGATCCCAGCTTAAAACGTGATTAAATCAAGATGGACCCATTGACTTCAAGTTCGGTCGGACCAGGTTGGGTCTGGCCTAAGCTTAAATGCCACCCCTATTTCCGGTAGTCTCCTAAAGATTAAGCCGAAAATAGTTTTTTTTAGGTCGTTTACACTCAAAAAGGATTTAAAACAATTTCATATCCTGAATTAAAATTACCATTCACTTTATATAAGTTCTTCACTTTGTTTATTAATTCTTTTGATATAAAGTAACTCCATTTATAAAATGCTAATATTTTTTATGAGTTATTCTTCTTTAGCTAATACTATCTTTGATTAATAGGTAATTTTAAACAGGTTTAATTGGAGAAAAAGTTCATGACCTAATTTGTAGATGGCGTGTTATTGTGTATATATATGTAGGAGTCATTTAGATATTAGAAGGATCATAAAATGCACAAATGCAAAGCAAAATCTCATATTTTATTTTGCAAGAAAATTGAAAAAATAAAGAATTTGGTTTCTTGCTCTGAAGTTGTAATCAAAATTAAATAGTACATGTAAATATAATACAGGATGAACCTTCCATTAGTGAAACCTTCACACATTGACGCAAAATGACAGGATTTCGTATCGTTATCTGAATTATACAGTTAAGGAGTTAATCCCCTCTGATTTTTTATATTTATTTAAGTAAAAATGAAAAAAGCTTATTTTATTTATGCATAATCAAAGACTCTTTAATACCTTGATGATGAACTTGGTGTTGTTCTCACCTAATTCTTAAAATTACAGACTGCCAATTACATTAAGATCACGGACGATTGCTATAATTACCATTTAAAATTGTGGTGCTACACTCTTACTTGATAGGGCTGGTACTCGTAGGTGTTTGCAGGGCCGTTGAACAAATACAGTCCCTTACCTTTAGCCACCCAAAATACAATCTCTACTCCTGCGATTACTTAAGTTTTTGTTTAAGAAATATGCCATATATCTCATTATTTAGTTTTGGCTTTTTGATAACTAAATCTTCCAGATAATGTAACTTCAAATTCAAATCAAGATGGGGTAGAATATAAATTGGATTTGATTGATTAATGCTAGCTGGACCATGGGTTAAGAATTGTTGTTTTGGTGCAATTAAATAATAATTCTTGTTTGACTTGAATTAAGACTCAATCTTGTAAAAGATATGGGTGTGCATCACGTGACTAGAGGGTGTGCTGAATGAAGAACTCTACCTAGTGAAGACTTCTTCTATGATGAGATGACTATCTAGTGAAGACTTCTTGTATCATGAGATGATCTAGCTCTTGTATGTGTCTGCGGCTCTCTCCCATTTGATGTTTTCTTTGATGATTGCCGAATAAGGTTGGGACAAGGTTTTTCATGCAACCCAAGATTTTGTTCTTGGACGGTATATCGTCTTATGTTGGCTACGGTTATTGGTTACAAGAGACGAAGTCAACTTTGAGTGGGTGCTGTGTTTTTACTTTTTGGTCTCCCTGTCGTTGATTGGTAAATTGAGTGTACCTAATTTCAATTGAAGTTTTACACAATCTAGGCAACAGATTATGACTATTCAATTGGTGAACAATTTTCATATTCATCTTGAAAGGAGTTAAATTATAGGGAAGTTGTTCCTTCATATCTCAAGTATTTTCGTTCTTGTTCTAAATTATTTCAATCATTTGAGTTGTTTGTTTATTGTCTTTTTAGTTAAAAGTTGTTAAGAAAATTCTTTGTTGAGGTTAACACGAGTCAATCGTGTTATTTGGTATGGAATAATTTCATGGGTTGTGAAGACGAGGGATAGTGTCAAGGATTGAGTGATGTCGGCTTAGTAAAGTCTTGTATAAAAATTATTATTGTTAGTGAAAATATTAAGCTGGGTGAGAGTCCCACAGATATAGATAAGATGTATCGAACTGCGTTACTAAATTTATAGTGTTAATCTATTTAATTTCGTATCTTTTTCTATTTTCGTTTGTGCTAAAAAATTAACAGTTGCTGATACAGTTGCTTTATTTCTAGTAACTGAAAAATACAATTATAAGCAACTGCGGCAGAATTAAGTTTTTGCGAAACTACATCATTCTGGATTTTTAGTTTTGTGTAATAATCATTAATAAAGAGACAAGGATGAGAATGTAATTGTCATTCTCTAAGTTTTACTTATTTAATTTCAAATAATAGATAAAATAAGAAATAATAAAATTGAAATTTTAAATAATTCTGAATTTTTATTCTTAAGAAAAGTGTGAATATAAGGTGGAATCAAATATTAAAAATAAAAGATAAGAGATATTATTAAAAATGAATAATATTGTAAGTCTATCATTACTAATCTCTTAAAGTTGTATGAGTATGCTCGGATTCACAATTAATGGTAAAAGCAGGTGTTTGAAACCTGAGAAAACATACCTCCATGAAAACTGATAAGGATGGCAAAAAGGCTTGACCAGCCCAAATTCCTAGACCAGACAGATAAATACAAAATTATTTCATTTTGCCATTTTTAAAAAAAATAATAATTCGAGACTGGCCATCTCAGGTCTGGTCGGGTCATAGCTTGGGCTTGCTTTTTTGGACTCAGTGGGTCAATTGTTCCGAGGAATTAGGTGAAGGTAGTTTTGATCAATATAAAGAAAACTTAAATGATGAGATTCATATTAATGAGAATATTTTTGAGTGAGCATGATCATTGTTGTTATTTTGTCTTGAAATTTGGTGGATCCGAATGGTGACCTGACACGATAAAATCGTGGTGCGATCCGAATTGGAGAAAAATGGAAATTTGTGTTGGAAGAGAAGGGCTTGGGCCCTCCAGCGGTATTGACTTGTTTGATAGGACCAGTTGGGTTAGACCGGTTTGGTTTTGGGACACACAAGGGGTTTCAATAAAAAACCTAAATGTAAGGATTCTATCTGTATCGTTTTCTTCACAGTGAAATTCTCTTTCTACTCTTGCCTGAGGACGTGGGCATCATTGGCTGAATCTCGTTAAATCATTGTGTCAATTTTCTTTATTTACGGTGCTGTGTGGTTGTGCACGTGATCATTATTGCAATTTTCCTAACAATCATGTACCAAATGCATTTATTTTAGAAAATTTAAAGGCAAATGAGCAAGTAAGCCCTATATTGGATATTTATGATCTTAAAAATTGGGATAATCTTGATAATAAAGCAAATGATATTTTAGTTGAAAAAGGGCCTGTAAGAGAATTGAATCTTGTGTTTCCTTTAGACAACACCTTTTATCATTTTTCATATTCTTATTATTATAAAAATTTGAGTAATAGAGAGATTAGTTATAGAAAATGATTGGTTTATTCTAAACATATAGTTAAAGTATATTGTTTTTATTGTAAGTTGTTCAAATCTAATAATAAACAAAGTGCATTAACAAATGATGGATTTAGATATTGGAAGTATCTTAGTGAGAGACTTAAAAAACATGAGAATTACATTGAACATATGACTAATATGAGAACTTGGAATGAATTAAGAGTAAGATTGAGCAAAAATCAAACAATTGATAAAGATTTGAGACAAGCAATTGTAAAGGAGAAAGAATGCTGGAGATAATTTTCGATAAGAATAGTTTCTGTTGTGAAATATTTTGCTAAATACAATTTGGCATTTTGAGGATCCAATGAGAAATTTTACCAAGATGGTAATGGTAATTTTTTAGGATTGATTGAGATGATTGCTAGATTTGATGTAATAATGCAAGATCATGGTAGACGTATTCAAAATCATGACATTCATCATCATTATCTTGGTTATAAAATTCAAAATTAATTGATTTCTCTATTGGCCAATAGTGTTTGAAGTTCTATCATATGGATCATTAAAGAGGAGAAATATTTTTCTATTATTCTTGATTGTACCCCATATTTGAGCTATCAAGAACTAATGAATTTGTTAGTACGACGTGTGAATATGTCAAATAAAACATAAAAAAAGAGGAGTACATTTTAGAGTTCTTGAAGGTATATGACACATCTAATTCTCTTGATCTTAATGTTTATAAAGTAAGGGGTTAAGGTTATGATAATGGTTCTAATATGAAGGGAAAACACCAAGGGGTTCAAAGACGATTACTTGAAATAAATCTGAGAGCATTATATATGTCATGTGCTTGTCATAATCTTATTCTTGCTCTTAGTGATATGATACATTCTTGTGCTAAAGCTGTTTCATTTTTTGGAGCTATGCAACACATATATGCATTATTTTCAAGTTCTGCTAAAAGATGGAAGATTTTGCTTAATAATGTTTTATGCTTAACTATGAAATTATTGTCCAACACTCGTTGGAAGAGTCAAATAAAAAGTATTAAAGCTATTAGATTTCAAGCTCCTTAAATAAAATTGTCTTTGATGGAATTATCTAGATCTTATGATGATTCAAGTCAAAGAGTGAAGCAGAATGTTTGGTTAGTTTACTTGAGAGTTTGGAGTTTTTACTTGGTATGGTTATTTGGTATGATATTTTATTCTCTATTAACATGGTGAGTAACAAGTTACAATCTAAATCTATATTTAATGTTGGTACCATAAAGCAATTAAAAGGTGTGATGGTATGTTTTGAGAAATATAGAGATAAAGAGTTTGACTCTAGTATGAATATTGTCAAAAGCTTTGCACATGAGATAAATGTAGAGCCTAGATTTCCAACTAGACATTGCATTATTAGGAAAAGACAATTTGATGAAATTGATCAATATGGAGGGATGCAACCAACTGAGGATTCTTTCAAAGTTAATTACTTTATAGTTGTTGTGGATATCGCAATTACTTTGTTGAAGAATAGATTTGAATAATTAACAATATTTGAAAATATTTTTAGATTCTTATTTGATTAAAAAAAGTTGAGATCATTGGACGATAACCAATTAAGAGAATGTTGCAATAATTTTACAACAACTTTTTCTAATGATAATGTGTCGGATGTGGATTTAGATGATTTTTTTTATGAATTAAAAGTATTGCAAATGACTTTGTCAAATGAGTTAATATCATTAATTGAAATTTTAGAATTTGTTAAAGCTACAGATTATCATCCAAATTTTTTAATTGCGTATCAAATTTTATTGACTATACTTGTAACTGTAGCATCAAATGAAAGAAGTTTTTCAAAGTTAAAATTGTTGAAAACCTACTTGAGGTCATCAATGTTACAAGAAAGACTGAATGATTTAGCTATGTTATCTATTGAGAATCATATGTTGGATAATATTGATCTTGATAATATTATTAATGATTTTTCATCTAGAAATGAACGGAGAAATTGTATTTTATAAATCATAATCATCTGTGTATTTGTTAGTGCAATTCTCTTAGTGTTTTGCAGTCTAATGTTATTGTTTGATTGTTGCTATTATTATTTTGTTGTTACTGTTACTATTTTTAGTGACTTTATTATTACTGACATTTGTAAGATATTATTAGCTGATATTATGATTATTTAATATTTGGTTGAGTATGTAGACTTATAAATTGAGTCACTTATATTTTATACAAACATGTAATGATGTAAACTTAAAGTTACATGTTTGTATATTGTCGATTTATTGGGAACTTTTTTTTTTATTTCGCCTGGGACTTATAAAACAATAAGAATGGCCCTGGCTGAAATAGTGAGTAGCCAAAAGCTAAAAACCTCCATTATTGTTAGCTCCCAGGTGATGATATGAAAGAAAATCGATGTCCTTCAATCCTCTTGCTCTAGTTAGCGATGTTGAAGATATAATAACTCTGACTTTTATAGATCAAGAGCTATACTTTGTACATGTATAGCTCTTAAGTTGAAGAAAAAATGAACAATATGTGAGCTCTTTAAAAGTTGAAGTAGTGGGTGACAGGGACTGTCGTGGAAGGATCTTCGAGTTAAGTTCATTTGCAAACACATGTTAATCACAATTCTCTACGTCCAGTACAACAACATTTAGTAGGTGATCGCAAACCAATGAAGTCAATCAACTTCGAGCCATAGTGAATGCATTGATGGACTATATAGCTCAGCTGAGATATGAGATGGATGAGTTGAAGGCAAAGAGTAGCACCTCAGAGTAGCCACGGTCACCAAAACAATAAAATTGTTGTAATCATTTGCTTTGAATTACAAAGATTTATTATATACACTATAATGTTTTTATTATCAATTAAGATAACTTTCATTTTATATCATCAATCAACATTTTGTTTAAACAAATTAAATACATAAATAAATCAAAATATTATGCACAGATAATTCATAACTGTTGAAATTATGCATTAATCATAAGATCATGAAATAAAATTTAATGTTGGGATTTAAAAAAAAATTAATTTTCTTTACCGACGGAAAATAAAAGTTTGTCGGTAAAATGTAAGATATTTACTGACGGATACTCTTTGTTTTGTCGGTAATATTGCAAGTCGTCACTCACTTAACCATCAAGATTTTATAAACCGTCGATAAACTCATCGACGATCAATCATAACCGTTGAAAATCTTACCGACGGAATAACTAGTACCGTTGAAAAATATTTCAATGGAATATTTAGCTCCGTAAGTAAATTTACCGATAGTTATATAATATGTTCATCGGTAAATTTACCTACGATCGTTTTAACGATGTTGTTGTCTGTCGATTAATTCCATCACTAATTTATATTAATGACCCAATCCAAACATTTTTTTGTTGGTAATTTATGTCACTAAACGACGTTTTTCTTGTAGTGATAAAATATAACGTGATATATCAAAATACAAGATTCAAAATTATAATAAAAGTGAACTTGTTTTTACTATTCAATCGCCAACTTCAATGATATATTCTTTTTTGTATTTTTTGATTAAAACAAAACAAATTCTATTAGAACATTAGCCTTAATAGACATACTGGTTTTAACTTCATCAATCCTTTTTACCCTTTTTTTATTTCTTATAGATGCTGAAAACAAGATACATTTATTTAGAAAGAGATAACATAGAAATTTATCAACAAACAATTTTTTGTTTGGTATTGCAGTGAACTCAATTCTTGGATCTCAGTTTGGTCTTTAATTAACCTGACCATCCGATCGGTGAATCATATGACCTAGTAGGATTATTCCATAAGAAAAGTCCTCCGCCTGCAGCAACCCAGAAACAGTCTCCATTAACACACTTATTTTTAAAACCATCGTCCCCAGGAAATGGTTTGAACTGCAGATTTCTTGAAGTCCCAGGTACTGTCAAAGTACAGGCTATCATCTTCAACTTCCACTCTTCTACACATATTTTCATTTCGTCTCCTTTACCTTCTTCAATATTCTTGCCTCCCGATTTACCGGCTGCACCACATTGTCCATGCACCATCTCGTGACTACCCATTTGGTTTTGAACACGTACACACCATGATTTAGCTAACGGAACTATAGCCAAAGCTGAAACAGTAAGTAGCAGAAAGCTAAAACCCTTCATTATTGTTAGCTCCCAGGTGATGATGATATGAAAGAAAAACGAGGCCCTTCAATCCTCTTGCTGTGATTGGCGATGCTGAAGATAAAATAAATCTTTGGCTTTTATAGATCAAGAGCTATACTTTATACATGTATAGCTCTTATGATGAAGAACAATATGTGAGTTCTTTGGATGACGATGTGTAATCTGCTTTTTAGCGTCTTTTTGCTGAAAGGATACGTTCTTTTATCCTTTTATGTAAAGCAAAGTTGTGCGCGAAATCTTCTTTTGTGGACTATCCTAAGGATATATCTTTGCCATGGAATAATTTGAAGGTGGTTGAAGGGTTCCAGATGTTAATTCCACTAAAAATTTCAGATCGACTTAAGGTCAACATAGATACTGTCACTACAAAAAATTAATACAATCTGCGACGTTTTATTAATAAAACGTCGCGGATTGTAAAAACTTTTCGCGACGTTTTGAAAACGTCACATAAAATTTAACTTGTTCGCGATGTTTTATAAAAACGTCATAAATTTGTAATATTTTATGCAACGTTTTTTTATTAAAACGTCACAAAATAAAATTCATGACGTTTTCTTAAATAAAACGTCGGTATTAGCTGAGTCTAACATTTCCGCTTTGCGTGTCAAATATTTACGCGGTTCGGGAGCCTAAGTAAATTTAAAATTTTTAGTCTCCCAACTTTCGTTTCGTTTTGGTTCTCTTCGTCTCCTTCCTAACAACCTAATCTTTGCTTCGCTTATCGCTGCTGAAGTTTGCAGGTTGCCGTCAGTGGTGTCGTCAGAGTCAGCCTCAGACGTCTACGGTTGCCGAATATTTAAACTATACTGCCTACT
>JANTPM010000244.1:2231004-2257600 GCA_025434745.1 Erythroxylum divaricatum | reverse complement strand
TAAACCACGTCGTTTTGTTATATTAAAAACGTTAAAGTCGAAAGAAACGATGACGTTTAATCTAAAAATTTTTTGTTCTGCCAAGCATTCCCGCCTCTTTTACCGATGAAAAATTTCTTCCATTGCTATATTCCATCAGAAAATTTACCGGGACAATTTTTCTCCAGTTTTATCGACGAATACTTTTACTTTCGCAAAATGTAATCTTTCCTGATAATGTTACCTATGAAAAATCATTTTCTATTCGTAATTTGCTATGATTTCTCTTCCGTTGGTAACTTTTCGTCAGTAATTACTAATTTTCTTGTAGTGATTGTTGGTGTGTCTACATGTGGGAAGTCACGGTTGTGACTTAACTTGCACGGTTGTGCAAGTGTAACAACCGTGACATGTTGATACATGTAGTCGTGTAATAACCATTTCCATACACATTTCTTCTTGTTTAAGTTCATGCCATCTCTAATTCTTTCATGCATAAATCTTCTTGTTTTTCATACCATATTCAAAAATTAATCCAATTAAGATTCATGCAACATCCACACCAATTTTACTCAATTCATATCAAATTTTAATTAAATCGCAACCAATTTCAACATATGAAAACAAGTAAAATCAAACAAAATTAAACACAACACTCCCTATTCTGCACATGACATTGACCTAATATTGGAAAATATAGTAGATGCTAGATATTTTCTTATTATTTATAAGACTATGTAGAAAAAAAGATGACTAAGCTCATCTGTAATCGTCCATAGGTCTTAAATTTAACAAGAAAGAATTTCACTAATGGTAAGAATTCGTGTCGTCCTACTATTACAAGATTTGCAACTAATTTTTTATTACTTCAGTTTTTATTATAATGAAGAAAAAGTTAAGATAAATGTTTACAAGTGATAAGTTGTTTTCATTTCAGCATGCTAATTCGAATGCTAGATTGGAGGTTTTTTGAATTATACATGAAGATAATGAATTTTGAACCCAATGTCAATTTGTCATCCGATGTTGTGAGCCTTTAATAAGGGTACTTCATCTGGCTAATATTGATGAGAAGGTAACAATGAGTTGTTTTTATAACATCATGGAGAGGGTGAAAGCAACAATCAAGATCAATTTGAAAATTAGTCTTCTTTGTATGCACCCTATCTTGTAGTCATCAATGAGAGATAAAAAAGATAACTTTACTCCATGTTGTTTGTAGTTGGGACAGTTTTAGTCTTAATGTCTAATTTAGATCAACTTTTAGAAAGAAAGTTGAAGTTAATAGAAAATTGTTAGTAATTATTATAACAATTATTGCTCATGAGATAGTGCAAGATCTCTAAAGCTCATAAATAAAAATTTATAAGGATGCTTATGATGATTTTGGGATGCCAATTACTATTCATCAAAGACACAAACTTAATCTAGGTATTTTTTTTTCACTTTTGTTACTTGTTGACAATTAATTATCACTTTATTTTATTTATAATGCTACTTTTGTTATCTTACAATTGCTTGGTAGAACCAATTCGAATTGGTGTTTCAAAATTGCAAATATTTGTAATTTGAATTCTAAGTCAATATGTGAACGCAATAGGATATGAAAAGAATTGGAACACATTTGAATTCATCCATTTAAATAAAAGAAATAGATTAGAGCATGGTGAGCACACTTTGAGGCAAAGGTTGCAAGTGGCAATGGTGAGCACACTTTGAGCAGAGATGTATATCGGTTGGGCCACAGACTGGACTTCTTCCGAATGCTTTCTTTTTACTACACAACTGTAGGATACTATTTTGACACAATGATGGTGGTGCTAACTGTTTATGCATTTTTATGGGGCCGTCTCTGTCTTGCTCTCAGTGGTGTTGAGGGTTATGCTAGTGAGAAAAGTACTGACAACAAAGCTTTTGCTGCAATTCTAAATCAGCAGTTTATTATCCAGATAGGCCTTTTCACTGCCCTACCAATGATAGTTGAAAATTCGCTTGAACATGGATTCCTTCAAGCTGTCTGGGACTTCTTGACAATGCAACTGCAGGTTGCATCACTCTTCTACACATTTTCTTTGGGAACACGAACCCATTATTTCGGTCACACTATTCTTCATGATCTCGAGCCACTGGACGTGATTTTGTGGTGCAGCACAAGAGCTTTGCTGACAATAACAGACTTTATGCTTGAAGTCATTTTGTGAGGGCAGTGGAACTTGGGGTCATTCTTACTGTCTATGCTTCAAATAGCCCTTTGGCAGCAAATACATTTGTTTACATTCTGATGACAATCTCAAGTTGGTTACTTGTACTTTCATGGATACTTTCTCCCTTTGTGTTCAACCCTTCTGGCTTTGATTGGCTAAAAGCTTGTTTGACTATGAAGATTTTATGGATTGGATATGGAATAGTGGTGGGATGTTTGCAAAAGCTGAACAAAGCTGGGAAATGTGGTGGTATGAGGAACAGGACCATCTAAGAACAACTGGTCTTTGGGGAAAACTATTGGAGATGATACAAACAGTTAATGCACAAACAGTTAATGTAATTTGCTGGTCAAATCAGCTAATATAATCAACTATTAGCTAACAGCTAATGCAATCAATTGATTGTCAAATAGGATTTTTCTAACATAAGTGTGGGTGAGTTCAAACCCCACAGCCTACAGGACTAAGTTTAAACTTGATTTTTGTACATTTATTTGAGAGTCCTTCAATTTAGTGTTGTATTATAATTTAAAATTTCCTTTTATATTAGGAAATAATACAATATCTAGGACTTGCAACTCTCATTTATATGGAGAAATCCTTTGTTACTTTAATTGAATCTTTGAACTTAGGCAAAATATTAAAATTGAAGATTTTTTTAATTAGATACAATTAGAGATTTTTTATCAAATCAATCTTTTAAATAATTATTTTTGACTCTTAAACATTGGATAGTAGTTCACTTCACTGTTTTTGTATGTATATATGTTACGTCAACATCACTGCATCAATGTCTTAAATATTGGATAGTAATGGTTACGCCGGATTCTGGCTGAACTGAACGTTGCCGTTATGCTCTATATGATCAACTGCTTTCTGTATTAGCTTAAACGTCAAAACACCTGCAAAACAGGGAAGGTACGTTGGGGGTTGTGTCCCGATTAGCCCCTCCAACGCTCAAGTAAGGTTTTTTGGTGAAGTTAGGTTTGCTATAATCAGAGAGAATTAGGGTTGTGATTGCGTTGAGACGTACGCCTCATATCACTAAGCTACGTAGCCTAGTGGTATGAGGCGTGCGTCTCAACACAACAAAACCCTTTGATCAGGGGTTCGAGTCGCAACTTCATTCTGGCAGACCAAAAGGCACAATATTAATTTGTCTTGAGCCGAGCTCTGAACCGCAGTCACGTAAGCCGATTAACCCACCCAAACCAAGTAATTATGAGACCATCAACTTCAGTGTTTTTGTATGAATCAACATTACGACAATCGACAATGGGCATTCCTTGTTAGTTTACATCACCAGATCAAAGCGGCTAAAACAACGCGTGTTTGGATAACACTTACTGTAAATGGCAATCGTAAATGCTGCTTTGAAGAGTGGACCATTAGGTTTCCTCTTTACCGAGGTAACATGTCTAAAATTCTACTCCAGATAACCTTAGTATAGGAACATTGAAAGAATAAATGATCATAATCCAATACATGATAAACAAGTTGCATATATGGTACTTCCGTACCATTGACTTTTGGTCTGAAGTCTATTCTTGATTGCCAACCAAGAAATGAAAGAAGCCCTTAGACTTACTACCTTCCCCTAAAGGAGATCAAACCATAGGACATTAGGTCGTATCTCAACAAATAATTGGTAGCAAGAGTGATTAGAAAAAGTGCCATTATGGTTTAGAGACCAAGAGGCGTCATCATTATGAAGATCATTCAGTCGTGGAAGGTGATTCAACATGTTGTGGAATCCTCTAAAATTCCCATACCATTCACCATTCGAAATCGATGATGAAACATGAGAATTCAAAGGAAATTTGTTCCTTAAATGTTGAAAGTCTAGTCGGTAAGCTAAAAGGCTTATGTTGAGCGATTTGTCATACCAAATCTAAGTTTTATCCCCATTACCAATCTTATATGCAAGGATAAATGATCAATCTCAACATCATCATTTGCTTAAAAATAGAAGACCCAGCTCTAAAGTAATCCAGCTATCAGAAATTTGTATGTTTCAAATAGTGTTCATGTACCTATTTGATCTATAGTGTGTTTTGATCAATGTACAGTCTCCATGGCATCTTACACATTAGAACCTTTTGCATTGTAGAGATAAGAATAATATCAGGCCCTTCCTTCATCTTTAGAACCGGGACTTCACTCCATTTAATTCTAATCTTCCTGGAGTTATCAATAGAACCGGACCATAGGAATGCCTTCCTAATTCTATCCATCTCCTTAATCAGCTTCCGAGGAAGACCTACTTGCATCATCCAATGGATATGTAAACTACTAAGAACCGAAATAACGAGGGTTAATCTGCTAGCATAAGATAAGAACTTATTTTGCTATGCCAGAATTCTGGATTTCAGTCTTTCAATGATGGGAATACAATCTTGATATTTGGGCTTGGAACATGTAATAGGAACACCAAAATAGAAAACAGAAGTGAAAACAATTAGTCGTCTTAGTTCATCTGAATTCTATGCATCACCAAATAGATATAAGCTGCTTTTGTTGAAGAACCATTGAGCAAATATGTTGAGAGGATTTAGCATAATGTTGATAGAAGGGATATCTGCTTTGCATAGCCCAGCTGGTCGTTGGAAAGGAAAATTGAAGTTGAGGTCGTGGGTTCGAGTCTCGACAGTGACAGTGTGAGAGTTCATCCAATGTGCTGACTCCTTGTGTGCACTGAACACTGGGCCCCCTTTTCGAGAAGCTAGCTGGGATCAAACCGTGATTAACCCCCCTCACACAATGTCGGGCCGGAATGTGGGGGCGCCTAGGGTGGGCGTTCCACCTTTTGAAGTTGAGAAGGTCATCAGCATATATGATATGGGTGAGATTAGTAACTTTACAAAGATAATGATATTTGGATCTCTCATTAGTTGCTATTAGCCTCGTTAAAATCTGGAAAAAAAAAAAAAAACCTTCCATAACTAAAATGAACAGGTAAGGGGATAAAGGATCACATTGTTGAATGCCCCTAGCAGGTTTGGCTGGCTTGATAGGAATACTATTTGCCAGAATACTCGACGAGAAAGATTGCAAACAAGCCATGATCAATTGCAATAGATGAGAAGGAAAATGAATAGCGTCCAGACAGAACCTTATAAAATCCTAACTTATGGTATCAAATACTTTAAATAAATCAATCTTTAGTAAGCAACTTTTGATTTTTTTTTTTACAAAATAAAACTTTTGATTTTTTTTTCTACCTATGTTATAGTACGTCATAAGTTCTTAGAACCAACATGATGTGATATCTATTTTTTAATCTTTATATAGTTTTATAATGATTTAGTACCGGTGAAATAGTTTAAATTTTAAATGTTTTGTCTTACCGATTTAACTTTCAATCCAGTTTTTAAAATATTGATAATAATACATTAGAACATTTTTTTAATATATAAAAATGTAAAATTTTGACTAAGAATTATTTAATATAGGAAAAAAAAACAATCAAATTTCGCCTTTCGGTCAAGCTCATATCTAGATATTGGTATTAATTTATATACATACATTGATTGCACCGAATAATGTGCCAAATTCCTACAAAGAAGCTGTAAAATAGTAATTGCAAAATGTATATTATATACTATTTATGAAACTTATGTTGGGATCATCCCCTTTGTCGTGTACTATTCGACTTACTTACATAATATAATCAACTCATTCTAGTCTTTGTAGGGTTGATATTTCAGTTACTTCTATCATATTTAAAATTAATTAAAATTTAATCAAATTTAAATTTAAAATAATTGAATTGATTCAATTTAAATTAATTTGTAGTAATTTAAAACAAGTAATTTTATTTAATAATTAAAAAATTGACGATAAAATTGTTACCTTTTTTAATCAAATCTTATCGAAACCATATAATAAAAATTATTATATGATTTAATTTATTATTATTTTTATTTATTTTTTTCATTTAAATTATTGAATTGTTTTGTGATTAATAATATATTTTTATTAAAAAAATTAATTCTAACTTATAAACCTAAAAGATCTGGTATGTAATTTACTATTTTTTGGGTATTTTAAAATTATGTACATATTAATACTCAATTTATGTTTTCCTAAAATATAACTATTGATTAATGGAGAATTATACTTCTTTTTTGCTACTTTATTAATATTTCGATAATTACTATTCTAATATGTTAATTCAAAACTTCGACTAAAAGGAGCATAATTAATCTGTAAAATTTAATATACTTAGGATATATGATAAATAATTAAAATGAATTATGTACAAAAGGATCACTATATATAGTTTTATAATTGTCTTCCTAATTAAACTTACATGTGATTTTTCTGTTTGGTTAATTGTTATCACTAACTAACACATCTCCCTAATTTCTTAGAAAAAATAATTTAAATATTTAAATTAATTTTAATGTTTTAAAAACCGGAAGTTAAACTGGAAAATAAGATATTTGGTATTTAAAAAGTTTATATGACTGTCTTAAAATTGGCCTAAAAATGAATAAATTTAAAGAATTTGATCCTTTATTTAAATTTTAATTAAAAAAAAGAATGCTAAATTAAAATTAGTTGATTTATTTTAATTTAAAATAATTAATTTATAAAAATTAATTAATTAATTAATTAATTTTTAACGAGTTATTAAAAAATTCAATTAAAAAGTTAATAACTCAATTAAAAAATTGGAGGTTTAAAGTTAAACGGCAATCATAAAATTAAATTTAAAAATCAGTTTTAGTTAAATCTTATTTTTCTTCCGTTGACTTGAAACGTAGATCATTCCTGGAAGAAGCAAGCGTAGGAGTGAAAATATCAAATTTACTATAGCAGAAATGGCAACAGCAAGTGGAGAAAAACAAACAGAAATGGACACATAATCGGATTGACAATTCGATTGTTTTGATTTACGAAAGCCAAATGGCCCATGGTCTCTTAATTTGTTCATTGAGAAAGTTCACTCTTAATAAAGGAAGAATTTCAGGAGAGCTCTCTGTTGTTAATGTTAAGCTCCAATTCTGAACCAAACAACATCCTCTCTATATTTCCGTAAGTCCCTTTCACAATCAAGTTTTGATTTTTATCTGATTCTCTATCTGGGTTTTTGTGGGTTTGGTATGTTCTGATCTTTCACTGTTGTTTCTTCTTTTCTTTTTTTCGTCCTTATAGTTGTTTTTGTTTCAGAGTTGGATATGTGATGGCATCTGTGATCTCTGAGATTGTTTGGTTATACGCAATTAAAGATTTTCCTTTTTGATTCTTATCGTAGTCGTGTTCTTCAGGGGCTTTTTCTTGGAAAATGTGTTATTTTTATGGAATGTTTTCAGGTTTGGTTACGTTAAATGACTTTTCCCGGAAAAGGGATTCTGATTTCGTTTATGTTCGAGTTTTTCTTGATTATGTATGCAATTTGAGTTAGGAACACGTATGGATTTGCCAAAAACTTTCCATTTTGTTTGTTGTTTGAACTAAGCAAATGGAAAAACGGTGGTTGTGGTTCAGTTCCATATCAGCCAACGTGGAGCTAAAATACGGGTTTCCGCTTGGTAAATCAATGGACGGTTTAGGTCGTACTGAAAATTGTCATTCCTGTCATCAAGCATAGAGGAGAAGAAGCTGTTAGACAGTTGTTCTATATCTTTGAAGCATTTCTTTTCGTTCTTAACTGTTTGTGCTTATTTTGTTTCAGGGTTTTATCAACTCTATGGATTCTAAACCAAAAAAAAGAACAGTTGTAGAGAATGGGGATACCGGAGAGGACTTAGTACTGGCCACTTTGATTGGAAATGGGGAAGATGTGGGTCCTATTGTTAGGCATGCGTTTGAAATGGGGCGTCCTGAAGCACTCCTTCAGCAGCTCAAGTCTTTTGTAAAGAAGAAGGAAATTGAGATTGAGGATCTCTGCAAGACCCACTATGAGGACTTTATTCTTGCGGTGGATGAACTTCGTGGTGTCTTGGTTGATGCTGAAGAGCTAAAAAGCGAGCTTGCAAGCGACAATTTTAGGTTGCAAGAGGTTGGCTATGCTCTTTTGACCAAACTTGAAGAACTTCTTGAATCCTATTCGGTCAAGAAGAATGTCAGTGAGGCCATTAAATTGTCAGAGATTTGTGTTCAAGTTTTGGAACTTTGTGTTAAGTGCAACAATCACATGCCAGAAGACCAGTTTTATCCAGCTTTGAAAACAGTGGAGATGATTGAGAGTAGATGCTTGCAGAATATCCCAATGAAGGTTCTTAGAATGGCGATAGAGAATACAATTCCAGTTATAAAGACTCATATTGAAAAGAAAGTAACTAGTCAATTTAATGAATGGTTAGTTCACATTAGAAGTTCAGCAAAAGATATTGGACAAATGGCAATAGGTCGTCTTGCATCAACTCGTCAAAGGGATGAGAAAATGCTGGACCATCAGAGGAAAGCCGAGGAACAGAACAAATTGGGATCAGGAGACGTTTTATTTACTTTAGATATTGAGGATGTTGATGAAGATTCTATGTTGAAGTTTGATCTCATTCCCCTTTACCGTGCTTATCATATCCATGCTTGCCTTGGAATCCAGGAGCATTTTCGAGAATATTACTATGAGAATCGGATGTTGCAACTAAGTTCAGACTTGCAAGTTTCTTACTCTCAGCCGTTTATTGAGTCTTATCAGACATACTTTGCTCATATTGCAGGATATTTTATAGTGGAGGATCGAGTCATGAGGACTGCCGGAGGTCTTTTGTCTTCAGATCAGCTGGAAACAATGTGGGAAATGGCTGTAACTAAAATCACATCCACCTTAGAGGAGCAGTTTTCCCATATGGATTCTGCAACCCATCTTCTCCTGGTGAAGGACTATGTCACACTTCTTGGGGCAACTCTCAGACAGTATGGTTTTGAAATGAACCAAATCTTTAACTTACTTGATAATACACGAGACAAGTACCATGATCTTCTTTTGGCAGAGTATCGGGAGCAAATTATTAATGTCATTGCCAACGACACATATGAGCAGATGGTAATGAAAAAGGATACTGATTATGAAAACAATGTCCTGTCTTTTCATCTCCAGACATCAGACATAATGCCAGCTTTTCCATATATTGCACCTTTTTCCTCCATGGTACCTGATACTTGCCGTGTTGTTAGATCCTTTATCAAAGGGTCTGTTGATTACTTGTCTTATGGGGTGCATACACAATTTTTTGATACTGTTAGAAAGTATTTAGATAAGATCTTGATTGATGTGTTAAATGAAGCTATACTTACTACAGTTCAGAGCAGTGCTATTGGTGTATCTCAAGCCATGCAAATTGCCGCTAACATATCTGTTCTTGAAAGAGCTTGTGATTTTTTCCTTCGACATTCTGCCCAACTATGTGGCATTCCTATCCGATCAGTTGAGAGGCCTCAAGCTGTTTTAACGGCCAAGGTAATGCTGAAGACTTCTAGGGATGAGGCTTACCTATCTTTACTGAATTTGGTGAACATTAAATTAGATGAGTTTATGGCACTAACAGAAAACATCAACTGGATAGCAGAAGAGGCATCTCAGAATGTTAGTGATTATGTAAATGAGGTTTTAATTTACCTGGACACCATTTTGTCCACTCCTCAACAGATTTTGCCTATGGATGCTTTATACAAGGTAGGGAGTGGTGCTCTGGAGCACATCTCCTATTCATTCGTTTCAGCTTTTCTTAGTGATAGTGTCAAAAGATTCAATGCCAATGCAGTCCTGGTTCTCAGCAACGACTTGATGATCTTAGAAAATTTTGCTGATGAGAGGTTTCACGGCACTGGTTTGAGTGAGGTTTACAGAGAAGTTAGTTTTAAAGATTGCTTAATTGAGGCACGACAATTGATTAACCTTTTATCAAGCAGCCAGCCGGAGAACTTTATGAATCCTGTGATTAGACAGAAAAACTACAACACATTGGATTACAAGAAGGTGGCCACAGTCTGTGAGAAATTCAAGGACTCTGCTGATGGAATATTCGGTAGCCTCTCCAATAGAAATACAAAGCAAAGTGCGAAAAAGAAATCAATGGATACGTTGAAAAAAAGATTGAAGGACTTCAATTGAGAGTGGTTGGAAATCTGGAGCATTAACAATTGTAGCTCGTTTATGTTTCCTATTCTATTGATACATCTTTTGTTAATCTTCTACTGGCTGAAATGCTGATTAAATTCATTGTACAATAGATCTTTCTTTTTATTCAGTTCCACTGTCCCAAGATGCTACTTCCGCATCTTATTCATTCTTTTGTTCTGTAGTGCAGAAAAAGAAATTTTTATTCAACATACATTGCTTTGCTGTTCTGATAGAATCAGAGCTTTCAACAGTTGTGCTTCCAGTGTCAAAGGTAATTAATTTCCCATAACTGGTTGTTGGTTTCCTTCCATGATGAAATCTAGGACATACTGCAAAAGCTCTCCATGTAAGTAGGTAACTTTCTTTTACCCCCTTCTCTCCACCCCGTAGCTCTCTCACAAGCACACACATGAAAATATTTGAATTTTATGGTAGTTCTAGCTGTAGAACCTTCATAATTTCCAGGGCCTTGTTGCAAGGAAAATTTTCTTACTTTGGTGACAGCCATTTTCCATCATATTGTTTCTAACCACAGCTGTTAGAAACAGCAGATACTTTTATATCAGTGTATCACTGTTGGTTTTTCTTTGAACATTTTTGAGCTCTATGTAATGCTTCCAGACGGTATCAATTCTCTTGTATTGTGACATTAGACTTAACATTTCTGAAGAATCATTGTGCCTTACTGGTTTAGTTAGTATGCAACATGCAGCATTCTGTGTTTCTGGATTGCATTTATGTTAAAGACTCATCAATCCGTATTCTAAAACGTATGCCGGCGATGGTCTACCCATTTCCTGAGATCTATGCATTCATTGTTTTGACAATTCCAGTGCAAAGTATTCTCTCTTTTTTTTTGGGACTCATATTTCATATTGAAGAACACTTGTATAACATAGTGTTTAGGGATTTTCATGTTGGGCATAGAATAGAATGCTTTCAGCTTTCTGCTTGGAATGGGCAGAGCAAAACGACCTTTCAGGACAAACTTTCCACGTTCCTAAGAACATTTGATCTGTTGTTCACCAGCAGTGCTCCTGGTAGACTGATTCACGAGTACCCGATGCTACCAAGCACATCAAGTGCTTCCTCTTTGCCAAGTGTTAAACTTTTATCATTTTATTTACTAAGCGAATGGCTAAGTCTCCTAATAATTAAATTATTAAAATGAATTTTGCAAATTAAGCAAACTTAATTGAAAATTTTAGTTTAACAAATCCCATTAAAAAATTTCTCATAAATTCTTATTTTTTTAAAATACTATTATTGTATTTTTTACATTTATATAATAAACTTTCAAAAAAAAAGATAATCTTGGATTAATTGAGAATTGGAAATTATTAAAGATTATGCTTTTTTAATTAAATTTCGAAGATAAAGAGAATAATAGTGGCGCCACAGGCCTTAATCTCCCTATGTAGCATATTCAATGATTAATTCAGGAAAGACACGAATAAATAATTTTATGACAAAATAATTATAGAATAAAAAACAATATTGCTTAATTATTTTTAAATTCAATACTTATTATTTTAAATTTATAAATAAATTAAATATTAACAAAATATAACAAACTTGTGTAATAATTAAATAATAATATAAAGAGTTAAATAATAAATTCACATTAAAAAAGAGTATTAATCCATAACTATATAATGTCCTTTTCTCTCCTCCCTGCATAGTTGGTTACTGACCGACTTTAACAAACTGATTAGCCGCTGCCGCTGTCTACGACGGTCACCGGAGTAAAGTAGAAGGTAATCTCTCTCCGTTTAGGTGACAAAAGCGGTAGCTTTTGCACTGTTATCTTTTTCAATATAATCTATTGGGATTTCTTTCAAGTATTTGTCTTTTGTTTGTTTCTAGATTTAGAGGGCAACAAGGAATCATAAAGTTGTTGTCTTGAGGGTTCATGGGTTTTACTTTTCATATGCTTGAAAAAAGAGTTGATTCGTTATTTGCTTCTCTGGTTAAAGTTAACTTCATCACTTTTGAGTATAAAGATAGCAAAAGCTTGTTACTTTAGGTCTTTGTCTCTTATGGAAACGACTTACAGAAGATTGCAAAAGTTTGTCGCTTTAGGTCGTTGTTCTGTCGTAGGAAGGTTAAGTATTCGACAAAAGGTTTCAGTGACAAACCATCGGTTTAAGCCTTGTAAAGTGCAACTACAAGTGTTTGATCCTTACCAAGTTTTATTTCTGCACTTTTTTCTGAATATCCTTCCTTGTCAATTTAGGTCATTGTTCTGTTGTAGGAAGGTTAAGTATTCGATAAAAGGTTTCAGTGACAAACCATCAGTTTAAGCCTTGTAAAGTGCAACTACAAGTGTTTGATCCTTACCAAGTTTTAGTTCTGCTCTTTTTCTGAATATCCTTCCTTGTCAATTTAGGTCATTGTTCTGTTGTAGGAAGGTTAAGTATTCGACAAAAGGTTTCAGTGAAAAACCATCGGTTTAAGCCTTGTAAAGTGCAACTACAAGTGTTTGATCCTTACCAAGTTTTAGTTCTGCTCTTTTTTCTGAATATCCTTCCCTATTTTAATGAATACACTTCCCTGAAAGCACATGCTTACTTGTTTTGTACCTTTAAGTTTACAGATTTTTTCAGAAGAGTTCTCTTCAGCTCCAAGACTGAAATTAACGGTAAACTCAAGTCAAGGGTAAGACTCTGTTTCTGGTTTTGGTTCATGTTTAGTCAGCTTATTGTTGACATGTACGGATAGTTTCAAATGAATGGTGTCATTATCAAATGTTATTTTTGAATTGCACATAGTTTTTATAACGTCTAAGTACCCTCTTCACTTTAGGGTGATCTGAAATTATTTGTTTTATCTGCTATTTACTTGCTTTTGAAATTTCAAGCCTTTGCTTCATCCATTTATAAGTGCAAACATAAAACTTTTGGGTTTAATGTGAACTTGTATTAATGGTTTTAAGTTTTAACCCTCTGGAACTCTTTTAGGTCAATCTTTATCACATATAATTTGTAGTTTGGATCTCCTGTTCATATTGCTTCCATCATCTTACTAATACATGTATTTGGTTTGTAAAAAATGAAATTGTATATGCTTCTAGTTTGAGTGGTTGTCTTCTTTTCTTCTTTTTCCTTTTTTGTTGCAATAAGAGAGAAAAAAGATACCATTTTGTGGGAATTTCAGAATCAGTAAAGCTAGTCATTTGAATTCCATTATTGTAGTGTGTTCTGATTCCAATTTCAGTTCAATGATTAGGCAAGTGATTGATATCTTTGTTTGTTTTAAAAGGCGGGCATAGTTAGAGTCAATCTTGTGGACGTAACAAAGCTCGGGAAAGTCAAAGATTTATCAAAGTTTGTAGCTACTGTGTGGATTGAATAAACTTTGAGCTGAAGAAATTTGGAAGATATGATTTTATCTACTCGGTATTTGTTGGATTTTACTTTGAATTCTCAGAGTGAGCTCTGGTAGAGTCTAGTTTAGTGGTGACTAGAAGGTGTTTGACTAAATTCTGTTGAGAGGCCACTATTGTAGAACATGGCTAGAAAAAGAAGCTCGAAACAAAAGCCTCAAAACCAGCTGATTAGGTCTCATAGTTCACTTACACTAAGACAAGAGAGCAGCGGGAAGGTCCAACCCAATGTTGTTGCTCGGAATGCAAAGTCGTTCTTGAAACTTGATCACTTGCAAAAGCTTGCAGTATGGGCCAGTCAGGAAGCTTCAATCCCTCCTCTTTCTGTGTTCTTTGGCCGCCAACTTGCTGCTACTACAGAGTCCATGGGAGTCCCTCCTGACCCTTCTTTGTTCTCCTGTCAGAAATGTGAGACTATTCTTCAACCTGGCTTTAACTGCACTGTGCGAATCAAAAAGACCAGATTGAAGGAAAGAAGTAAAAATAATAGGCCTATTACTTTGGCAAAGAACGGTGTGGTTTACGAATGTCACTTCTGTTCACATCAGAATAGGAAAAGAGGAACTTCAAAATGCTACATGAAAGATATATGCCCATCCAAGACTAAAGTGAAACCTACCAAGCCCATCCCACAGAAGTGTACCGACGACACGGGCGTTCAAGACGAAATAGCTATGAAGGAGGACACACCTTTGCCAGCAATACCTGGGGATTGTTCCATTGCAAACTCTCCAGTCACTCCACTAGTGAAAAGCGGAACTGCACTATTGGATGCAAAGAAGAGAAATAGGAAGAGATCTGTGTCTAAAAAACCAGAGGAATCTGACACTAATTCTGTTATGACAGCTTCTGAAGGCGCTGCCAGTGGATCGAGGAAGCGAAAGCAAAAACCTGGGATGAGCCTGAAGGAAATGGCTGCAAGCAGTGAGCGTGAAAGCAAACAGAAGCTTGTTGATTTGACAATTCCATTTATTTTGTAGCTAGGAAGATCGTAACTGTAACACATGTTCTTCAATTTTGTAGCTTGATGTCTCTTGCTTTGAAAGATGTTACATGAACAGTTCTACATTGCACCAGATTACATAATCATTCTCTGCACATTCTTATCTTAAATTCTTCTTGGTAAAAGATTCTTCATTTCTTTTTCATGTTTTCTGTTCTTTTGTTTATTCGGTCTGCACTCTTTTCCATTATCATTGAAGAGTTAAGTGGAATAGTTAGCAATAAGGCCAGTTCATTGCATGCCCGCACCATTTGAAGATTGATTTGTCCCTTCGTTTTTGCAACTTATTGATGTTGATAAATCTGTCATCTAGAATAGGTATTTTATTTCGAACTCAATTCAACTCAAATAAGTTCGAGCGAAAAGGAAAAATCATAAGATCTTGCAGTTCGGTTCCAGCCAGTCTATTACCATTCAATCTATCATCAAATGGTCCAGCATTACGTGGAGAACGCATGGTGAATGTGTAATTTAGTTTCGATTACTTGAGATCACGAGAGGAGAATCTTTGACATGAATCATTTAGTACACAGAAGTCGATTTCTGCAACACAAAATGGACCTTTATCTTCGTATCAGTGACGAGCAGATGGCAAATAAAGAAGATAAAAACAAAAAGACACAGACAAAGAAGTTCAACGAAGTCTGAAAGCAATCAACCATACCATAGAAAGTGCGGACTTCGAGTCATTTTCGGACAGTCTATGTGTCCACACAGAAATATAGCATTTGGCCTTCATTCTTCTGTCAAAATCATTTCTGGTACAGATTCACGCACAGAGATGACAAACTTTCCATCTCTATAATCAAGTTAACGTAAGAAGGGACGTCATGTTTTTGTTTTTGACGAGAAGTAGAGAAGTGAGTCTGCCAAGCCATTCATGAACAGGAAACATCATTCCTGTAGAGAATGTGACTGTGCAATAATTGGTGGCCATGCACGCTCTTATCAGTATTTCAGTGAACTTTTTTGTTGGCAGACGAATTACTGCTGGTTATTGAGGTGGTGGTAGTGACGATGGCCAGTAGTGGAGTGGCAGTGGGATAACAGACACAGTTGAACAACTTTTTTGGGTCACGTCTGCCCACCGGTCGGCGCAAATAAGAACCATCCACGTTACTGGTTATAAGATTTCTAGAGATATAGATTCCTCAAGAAAGAAGATAACTAATTTGACTGAATTTGTGAATATCATGTTCTAATTTAGATAATGGAAGATTAATATGCTTTTAGACATTTGTAACTATTATTTTTAAATACTTATTAAATAAATTATATAATGAATTAATAAATTCAAAATTAAGAAATATAACTGATTAAAATTATTATCAACATCAATGATTAAAAACTCTAAAATCTTGAGACTTTTAATTTTTTGTTCGGTTTTTAATTTTGTAATCAACTTATTTTAATAATTTTTGCTATTAAAAATTGATTAATTTATAAATTAATGTTAAATCTTATAAATTAATATATTCTTATAAACTAAAATTAATTAATTAATTTTTAATTCACAATCTCTTTTTTCAACTAGCTTCAATTTTTTTTACAAGTAAGAATAATCTCTTTAAATCATATTTTAAATTCTTAAATTTTATTTAATTCTTAGCTAGTTTTGTGATGGTCTAATCCTATTGAACCTCTTAAATTTTAAATCTCTTATCTAAACGGTTTAATTTCCAATCCAATTTTTAGAACATTAATCAACGTACCTTTTAACTTTTAAAAACTACAAATAACTCTCTTATAATTTTAATTTTATAATATATGTATTTTAAAATCAAAACTATAGAAATTTTATTTATAGTATTTAAAAAATTGAAAATTTATTCTCTCATATTTACTAAATTATAGCAAATATAAAAAAAAAATCCACCACCTCAAAATCAATCAATAACATCGTGTAAAATTATAAAAATGAACAGATATTGAAGTTTTACAGATGCATACATTGAATATCAAACTTCAAAATCAATCAGTAACATTCTGTAAAATTAGAAAAATGAACAGATATTGAAGTTTTACAGATGCATACATTGAATATCAAACTTTCGTTTATACTATAATTTTATAACTTAAACAAGACAAGAAGACCCTTAAATTAAAGGTATCATTTCGATTTTCATGATTAAGATAGGTCCAATTACGTTAGTTTAAATATAATTTTTAATTAGAACTATATTTTATCATTCTATTAGATAAGAACAACACGTGATAATGCTAATATAATTAATATTCTCGGTCAAACTAATAATTTTTTCCCTTCCAAAATGATAAATAGAAAATGACAAATTAGGTTATTAATTTGTAAAATATTTATAAACTTTATTTTGGTATCACTGAACAATAAACATATGATGTCACTTTTTATTATCAATCTGTAAAATATTTATAAAAAAAATCTGAATCATTCCCCTAATTTTCAACCACGCAAGAGAAGATCGTGTCTTTTTCTGCTTAGTCAAATTTTTTGTAAGTGGTCACCGTCCTTGTGGACCAATTTCTGATGGGACTCCAATTCTAACTCGACGTGTACAAAGTTCATCCTTCGCTGGTCTTAGATTATGTGTCAACAATCGAAATGATGGTGTGTTTTGAAATAATTCTTATCATTTAATTATATATATGTATATGAATAATTTTAAAAATAATTCTTATCAAAATTAAGTTAAAAAATATGAAATGAATAGATTAAAAATTTTTAGTACTTATTTGAACTCTCTTTTTTATTTATCAAATAAAATTCTCATAAATATGTATAAAAAAACAACTGCAAACTTTGCTCTAAAACTAATTTAAAATAATAAATACAAAGATAAGCCTAATTGATTCAACAAATTCAGTTAACATTACTTGGTAAATATAAGTTAGTCTATATGATAAATGAAAGAAATTTATTATTTTGTTTTCTAGGTGAATTTAGGTATATACAAAACTGTATATGTTCAAATATATACTTTTTATTCTACTATTCTACTAAGTTAAGATATCACCGTATCAAAATTAATTGGTCAATTTTTAATAATAAAAATTATTTAAGTAAATCAAATCTAGTTTAATCTACGGAACATGTTTAATATTTTAATCAATGATATATAATAAAAATAATCTTTTTATTAATTAAAGGTGAGATTTTACATTTTTAAACCTTTCCACAATTTGCATATTGCTATTGTTGTATAAATTCATATAAGATTACGAAAGATCTTAAAATTCCTGCTATAAATATATAGTGCACGCCTTTATCCTCTTCCTAATTGACACTCAAACTCTATTTTGAAAATTGGACCGGATTGATCGATCTGACCAGTTTAATCAGTGATCGGTCGGCTATCCGGTCGGTTCAATAAAATTTTTATTTTTTGTTTTTATTTTTTGATATATTTTTATATTTTTTAAATATTTTTAATATTAGATATAATTATTGTATAATTATGATATCATACCAATTCGATCGATGATTAAACGAGTTGAACTGATCAAACCAATAATCAGACCTCCAACTTAACGACTGATTCAAATTTCAAAAAACTACACTCAAATGATCAGGTTGAGCCACACCTTTGGCAATTTTCTTTTTCATGGACACTTATCCCAAGAAGGCATGATCTGCTTTTAAAGCACATGGGGATCACAAACTCCCTTGGTTTTAGTCGTTTTGGACCATGCCCATTCAATTTTTACAGTTCCATAACAATTAAATGAATGGATAATCATGGGAACAGAAAAACAGAAAAATGATGACAGTTGATCTGTTTCCAAGCAATGGTTCGTCATCTTACCACAATATTATTACTTCTTTAGATGATATGGGCACAAGTCGTTCTTTCTTTGTTCGAGAGATTCCTGTCCCTGATTATAAATTATATTATGATTGGGAGTGTTCGCATTAATTTAGATGATTGAAATATAAATAGCATAACTAAAATTATAAATATTTGTGCTATATTTTTCATATTGCAATTATAATTACAAAGCACAATTTAAAATTTAATTAAATTATATTTTACTAGTTATAAAATGTTCGATAAATTATATCAATATAGTAATTTTTTAAAACAAAATTCTAACTAAAATCAATTTTTAGGTAAAAAATAATTTGTATTTTCAAATGATAGTAAAGAAGTTTGTTATTCTTATAGAAATTTTATTAATCTAGACGAGCCAAAAAAATAAAATTTCATAATTTATTCACTTTTTTATTTTTAAAAAAGATAAGTTTCTATGTCTAAATTATATATTAAATGAACTAATACCTTATAACATCCATATAAAAAAATTTGGCTAAAAGTATAAATAAATAATTATAGAATACATTGTACACAATCTTATTATAATTTAAATCATGGTAAATGATATGTTCACATATAATATTACATATAACAAGTGAATATTGTTGTTTGCAACTTTCTATCAACTTAACTATGCCCTCAAAGGATATGGCTTGATGGTTGAGAGCGGGGCTTGACTTGGTTAGGTCCTAGGTTCGATTCCATGCTAGCCCCTCTTGTAAGAGTCTGGGGTAGCCGGGATTTTACCTGTAGATGGAGAACTAATTGGGCCCTCAATGATGAAGTGCGCTCGCTTGATCCGCTTGTGGAGTGGTGCGTCAGTTGGATCCTCAGAGAAGTGTGCTCGCTTGACCCGTCTACTGGTTTCCTCGAATTAAAAAAAAAAACTTAACTACAAGAAGTGGCATATGCATTGTTGGGTAAACACTAATTCATTCCAGTATTGCAAAATCATTGAATTCAAAACTATTTTTCTCTCCATATTTTTTTAACCAATGCTTTAGCACAAATAAGCTATTCAATGCAATAAAGACAAGAGTCGTATAGTATATAATATTAAGGTCTACACGTGACATAAGACACAGCGTCAGAATCAAATCAGTTCGAATTTTCTTGGTCCCCTCCCTCTTATAATTGCCCTCTATCACTCCTTCATCGTTCTTGTCAGGACTCCAGTGACCCACCCCTATAAATTTCATCCTCAACCAGAAGGAAATGAAGGCAGAAGAGATCAGAAATGGAGTTGGGAACCAAGAAAATGGTTGACATTGCCAAGAAAAAGGAAGAGGAAGAGGAAGAGGAGAAGAATATGGATAGGAGAGAAGATGAGAAAAGAAAAAAGCTTGGAGGTCTCAAAACAATGCCATTCATACTTGGTAAGTCTTCTTTCTTTCTTTTTTTCTTTTTACATAATTTTTGTTCTTCTGATGTGAATAGATTTCTAGAGTATTTTTTTGGTTTCAAAATACAACAATGTAGTTTTTCTTTCACTATATGGAAGCCATTTAAGCTACTGATTTAGCTCATTTGCTTATGTATCAATCAAAATGAATTAGAACTAAAATAATACAGAAGAAGAAGATCCAAAGTTGATGGAAAGTTGTTTGATGATATAAGGTAAAATTAGAGGTAATTACATTGGAATCTTGTGGCCCAATTTTTTATTGCAATATTTATATTTTAAAATTTATCATTTTCATTTCTATAATATTATTTTCTGTTTATTTACATTTTTATGCCGTTTGAGTGAAAAAAAAACAGATGAAAAAATAAAATATAACTAAATATTATAAAATTTATATTATAAATATATTTTTATAAATAAAATATTTTTAAATATAAATCAAATAGAATAAAATAATATTTAATAAAATTAATATTTGCTAATTTATTAAATACTTAATTTATTAAATACTTAATAAGAATTTATCAAGAAATAAAAAAATATATTAAAAACTGATTTATCGACTTTTTTTCTAGCAAGAAGAATAGGAAATAGAAAAAGAATATAATAAAAACAAAGAAGAATATAAACAATATCATAAAAATAGTTTTCAAACAACATGATTAAAATAAAAAGAAGTCGAACCTAAAACCTATATCAAATCAAATCTATGTTTTGGTTTCGTATGCCAAGGCCAAACCAAAGACTTGTTAGCTAGAAAACTACGCATTGCAGGATAAGAACTTGAACACAAACCTAACTTTCTATGGTTTCTAAGCTGAATCAAGTACAAGTAACTGGACAAGTTCAGAGAACTTGATCATGTTCTTTACATGAATCTTGTGAAAAAACTGCCTGGAATTGAATCAAAACGTACTCAGTTTTTCTTTTTCTTTTTGCAGCAAACGAAATATGCGACAGATTCGCAGGAGTTGGGTTCCATGCAAACCTGATATCGTATCTGACACAGCAACTCAACTTACCACTTGTTAAGGCCTCTAACACACTAACCAACTTCGGTGGCACAGCTAGCTTAACCCCACTCATCGGAGCTCTCATCGCAGACTCCTTCGCCGGCCGATTTTGGACCATTCTCGTCGGTTCCATTATCTACGAGCTGGTATGCTTCTACTAGATAGACTCACTTTGTGTTCGTAAACTTGTTAATGTTTAATCATACAATTATATTCTCACTAATATGAATGCTAACCTATGGTATGACTAACTAATAAAATCATTCATTTCTATAATACTCAAAGTTGATTGCACCATTAAAACATTAAAATGCATATCAAAATGTTGGATTACAATTGTGGATAATGATTGGCTTCGTTATTACAATTGTGTTTGTATTATTGTACTTATTGTAATAGTCAAAATAAGTATGACTCTTAAACTATAATTAAAAAATTGAAGATTTATTAAGTTTGAAAGACTTAATCTCGACCTAAAATTCAATTTATGTTATTTTTTTTGAGTTTTAATTCGAACTTTAAGTTTGAAAGCTAAGGTAAAGTTCGATTTGTGTAGATTTGAACTTGATTGAACTTGTGTTAAATTCGGATGTGATTGGCCCCGCTAAAAAATGAGTCCAGATCTCCTGTCTAATATTACTCTGTCTTATTCTGTCTAATGAATCTCAACCATTGATTTAAGTAGCTCCCGTGTGGGTTCCGCGTGAATCCCGCATAAGTCCCAAGAAATAAATTGCTGAAATTCTATGAGCCAGAATAAGACAAGTAATATTGGACAGAGGATCTCATCTCCTCAAGAATCCATAGACAAACAAATTAATTTTTGTAAGTACTGTCTATGACAGGGAATGATCAGCATCACCGTGTCAGCACTACTACCAACTCTGCACCCTCCACCGTGCCCTTCTCAGGTGAACTGCAAAGAAGCTTCATCGTCGCAGTTATGGGCTCTGTACGCCGCACTTCTCCTCACATCCATTGGCACCGGCGGCATTAGGCCGTGCGTCGTCACGTTTGCAGCCGACCAGTTCGACATGAGCAAATCGAGCGTGGCATCTCGTGGCTGGAACTTCTTCAACTGGTACTACTTCAGCATGGGAATGGCAACACTCACTGCGTTAACCACCGTTGTTTATGTACAAGACAACATCGGTTGGGGTTGGGGTCTTGGGATTCCCACCATTGGCATGGCTTTATCGATCATAGCCTTCGTGTTTGGTTCTCATCTTTACAAGAAACTGAAACCTGGAGGGAGTCCTCTGGTTAGATTGACTCAGGTGATCGTCGCCGCCGTGAAGAAACGGAAATTGGTAACACCGAATGACCCTGGAGCTTTGTACCAGAACAAAGATCTCGATGCTCTTATTTCTGTTAATGGACGACTCTTGCATACCGATCAATACAAGTAAGTCAATTTACACACACCATCTTGTACCAAGGTTTAGGTTTTAACCAATCTGAAATTCTTCAGGTTTTTCGATAAAGCTGCGATAGTGACAGAGAGTGAAGCAACAGATTTCATGCAACCAAATCTATGGAACCTAGCGACCGCTCATAGAGTTGAAGAGCTAAAATCCATGATCAGATTACTTCCCATTTGGTCTGCTGGGATTTTGCACGTAACAGCTTCTTCACATCTAGGTAGCTTCGTGATTCAACAAGCTCGTTCCATGGATCGTCGCTTGTCTCACTCCTTCCAAATCCCGCCAGCTAGCTTGTCCATCTTCAGTATTTCAACTATGCTCTTCGGTCTCGTGTTATACGAACGCCTCCTGGTTCCATTCGTTCGACGTTTCACTCGAAACCCCTCAGGCCTGACATGTTTGCAGAGAATGGGAGTAGGTTACTTCGTGAACATAATAGCCACCATTGTTTCAGCTCTAGTTGAGGTCAAGAGAAAAAATGCCGCAGCTCTACACAACTTGTTGGACGATCCTAAAGCAATCTTACCCATAAGTGTATTTTGGTTGGTTCCACAGTATTGTCTCCATGGAATAGCAGACGTGTTCATGTCAGTTGGGCACTTGGAGTTTTTGTATGATCAGTCACCAGAAAGCATGAGAAGTACAGCGGCAGCACTTTTCTGGATATCGTCCTCGATAGGAAACTACATAGGAACAGGGTTGGTGACACTGGTTCACAGCTACACTGGCCGTGAACATAACTGGTTACCTGACAGGAACCTTAACAGAGGAAAACTAGATTACTATTATTGGCTTGTGACTGGAATTCAGGTGATTAACCTTGTTTATTACATCATTTGTGCTTACTTTTACACTTACAAGCCCCTGGAAGAGGCCAAAGATGAAGAAACTGAACAATCTGATGATGAGATACCTTACAAGAGAGCAAATGATTCAAACAAAATTGGGGAGGTAGAACTTGGGAAAAATCCTGAGACAGCATAGGATATATCTAGTACGTGGGTACTCTTTAGTGTACATTAAATTGCTGTCTTGGTGTATATTTGTCAGGAAATTAAACAGATAATTCAACCTTGCAGTATTCTGATGTTACCTTTCCTTAGATGCTTTACTTCTCAATCATTTTTCTTGCTTGTTTCTCTAATTTTTTATATGTTGGTGGTAACTTAGATTTCTCACCTTTTTTTTTCATTTATTATATCCTTTCTGACGAATGAAAAGGGCATTCCTTAATTTCTCAACAATTTTCATGTTCCAAATCATTAATGAGAAATCTGAGATTATATGGATTTAAGAGCAGACACAGGCTTAATTTGACTAAACCTTAGACCTAGTGTTTTAAGAAAAAAATTAGGCCCGAGATTGTGTTAGAAGCAAAAACAACATCATTTTGTATTCTTAATTTTAATTTTTTTTTGAGCTGGATCGAATTTGGCTTCCTAACAAAAACTATAAAAATTTGTATCCAAGTTTGACTAAGTTACAATATTCTAATTCTATCAAATTTATTTTAATATATTATCTTTTATTTGATAACTTCATCTAACATAAATTTGTATAATTATTCAAGATTTAAAATTAAATCTAAATCTAACTCTCATCAAATATAAATAATTAAATTTAAATTCGGTCAAATCAAACTTAATTCGTTAATTAAGATTTAAGACTCAATTTGAGTTATAGTTAATTTTATATTTCAAATATAAATTCAATCAAATCAAAATAAATTCAAATTATAAAATTAAATTTTAATTAATTTTATTATCATAATAAAAAAATTTATAATCAGTAAGTATATCTCATAACAAAATAAAAATTATTTTTTAAAAATTAAAATAACCAAATAATGGTACTAATTTGGACTTGATTGCTTTTACTAAAAATACTGATGACCAAGTTACCTCTAATGGTAGGGTCCCAAAAATAAGCCTTTTGATAATATTTAACATTCACGACATAAACATCTAAAGCGCACGAGTCAATTTTGTGGTCTCTTGCAAATTAACAAAACAAAATGTAGTTTAAATTATAACTACTACTTCCTCTGTTTCATAATAAGAGTCGTTTTAAATACATTTTAATTATTTAAAATAAGTGTCATTCTTGACTTTGTATGCATATTTATAACTTTTCTTCCAAAATTAACCTTCCATTTCTCTTTCATCTTAATTATACGGATCACAATTTCAAGGCAATTTCTCTCACATGCTAGTTTAAGATGCTGATTACCGAGGTAAATTTATGAGAATATTAATAAGGGTAAATCTATAATTTTATCATCTTTCTTAATAAGTGTGTACTTTTTTAAAACGACTTTTATTATAAAACGAAGAGAGTATAAAATAAGTAAAAATCAAATATTTTTTAAAAATAAAAGAGAACACTAGTTTTTATTATTGGATAATAAAAATAATAATAAATGAAATTTAATAATTGAGTATGAATTAATATAAAAGAAATTTCTTTAACTTAATTAATGGATAATTAAAAAATTTTGTCATTCCTCTAGTTCAGTAAATAGATAAATTAATTATATGATTAATTTAGTAGACCTCAGATTATGCGCTTCTGGAGAAGAGGGCGTTGGCTGTTCCTCATTGCCAACTTCTACAAGCCCACACTTCCATGTCCACGATTTGACATGTAGAATGTGAATGTTTGTTAATAAGTAATATTTAATGACCATTCACTTAAGTTAAACAAATCGTAATGAAATATGTCGCCTATCAGTTCCAAAAATAGAAGACTTTGTAAAGCCTGGCTATAGTTGACTAGCTGATCCACTTAACTTTCCTTTTTAGTTAATCATTCATTATTAACCTTAGATTGCAGGTGAGTTGGTAAGGGATCTTCTAGTTTAAGTGAGATCACAGATTCGAGCCGTCCTCATGTATGCAATTATTTAAAACTTGAGGTCAGAACTTTGCTTCCTACAAGGGATCTACCCAATTCGAACGAGGATTAGTCTGAATGTGGATGACTTAAAGGTTCCTTTCTATAGTTAGAACTCTCCTAAAATACCTCGTAGGCAACAAAAAAAAAACATTGATTATTAAGGAAGCATTAAGTACATAATCATAATTAATTGTCATAATTAAAAAAATCCCCATTTACAGTTTATAGATTAGTAAAGTCTATTTAATAATTTGATTGTTCATCATCTCTGTTCTTTATATATATATATATAAAATGTTAAATACTATGAGAGTCATGAAGTCTTCGACAATAAAGTTTTGTTGGTTAATGATCACGAGAAAATATTAAATCTCACTTAAACGAACCTAAATGAGTTTGTTGTGCTAAAGTATAAGCTTTGGTGTTTAGAACATATTTGTAACAATTGGTAAGGTCGAACCCAAATTTTGCGAGTCTCGAACTTAAGTTGAAATAATTTTTAAAATTGAGTTGGATCAAACTTGACTCGAGTAGTTAACTTTTGAGCTAATTCATATCTGGTTAATTTACCATGATTGGTTGAATATGGAAAATTTTGTTAAGGCCAATCTTTATAATTAGTTAAAGCTCAATCAAAGGTTATTGAATACGGAATCAATCTTTTTATTTTTTATTTTTTATCATTACTCTCATTTCCTTTATCTAAGTTTTCATTACGTTAGAAATGATCTCATATCTTTTATCATTATCTCATTTTTGTCTGTTATTATTTTGTCTTGAATTTGTGGTGGATTCGAATGACGACTTGACCCAATAAACTCGCGGTACGACCCAAATTGGATAAAAACAGAAATTGTTTAGTCAAATTCATATAAGTATTTAGGTCATATTTGCATTTATTTTACATATTCATACATTCATTTTAATAACATTTTTTAAGTTAATTTATTTATTTTCATTGAATTTGTTAATCACAAAACTCTCCTAATACGCACTAGGAAGATGAAGACCTTCAGACGTGTTGTTGGCTTGAATCAGGCATATAATAATATTTCACTAGTGAAACTTCTGATGCATAAACGATTGTGTATTGAATTCAATCACTTATGAAAAAAAAAAAACCGACACTGTTTCAGCCTTTTGTCTCTTACTCACGTGGGCATGCTTAACTCCTCTCTTCAACTCATTCATAGACACCATCACCTTAGGTTCTTCATGCTTTCGTTGCTCATATGTGTGGATTGATGGAGAATCATTGATTTTCCTCACATCCACGCAGGTAGAGAACCCCACTTTACATCATGTTGATGACTAATGACTAAACTTAATTGCTAGATTCGTAACCACCGTAACAGCTAGTGGACAGATTTTAAGGCTGTTTTAAATGAGAAGTTGAAGGGGTAACCGTTATCTGTTTTTAATG
>JANTPM010000244.1:2144995-2168090 GCA_025434745.1 Erythroxylum divaricatum | reverse complement strand
CTCTGCGTGGATACCTTTAGAGATAGTCTCTATTGGCTATTCAGGTTTGAGTTTTCATACCGACACCGGGATCCTGGCTTTCGGGAAGGTCCCGGAAACAAAATTTTTATTTTTCCGCTGCTGGAACATGTGATGTTCCTCCCGGAATTTTCCTACATATAATACCTTTTTGGGTTTATAGACGTTATTTTCTCTTCCAAACTTCATATAACTGGAAGATTGATTGACAAATACCTGTTCTTAAATATCACCATGCAAGAATGTTGAATCCACATCCAATTGAAAGATAGGCCATGAATGTTGTGTTGCTAATGCAATCACCACTTTGATCATCTCATGTCTTACAACAGGAACAAAGGCTTCTCTATAATCGATCTAAACTCTTGCTTATAGCCTTTAGTAAAGCATGCCTTATATGTGTCAACCTCTTTACGCTCCTTCAATTTCATCTTCTACACTCACTTGACACTAATTGTCTTGTGCCCTTTTGGAAGATCAGTAAACTCCCAAGTGTTGTTCAATTTAATGATTACAATTTCTTCATCCATCGCCTTTCTCCATTTTGATTCTTTAATATACTTTTTGAAATTTGTAGGATCACAATTGGAAAATAGAGCAAAATGTGTAAGTGGTTCTCATATTGGTAAATTCTAGTTACCTCATAATTAGCCATCTATGCAGGTCTTTTTTTAACACATTGAGGTGGTTCTTCGTTTTCTGCTGTTGTTGCCAAGCTTAGAACATCTGCTAGACTGTTTGGTAGAATTTGTTAATGATATTCTATATGTTTCTACATCCCTTATTCGTTAACTCTATCAAAGTTGGCAAGTATTTGTTGATCAACGACATTATTGTTCCGTGACCCAAAACTTTCTTATAAAAAACTGCATCATTACTTATAACAATTTTCCTAGTGATAGGATTATAAAACTTATAAGCTTTTGATTGATCACTAACACAAAAAAATGCATTTCTCCCCTTTGTTATTTAGCTTTGTCCTCTTCTAGTCTGAAATATGCGCATAGGCAACACACTCAAAAATTTTGAAATGATCTACCATTAGTTTCTGTCTGCTCTATGCTTCTTCTAGTGTCATATTTTGAACAACAAGTATGAGACTTCTATTCAAAGTATGAATGCTTCAATTAACTACTTCATAGGGATATCAATGGGTCAAGTCGGATCTAGGCTGCTCCCGATCCATGGGCAGGGTGGCCCATAGCCTGACAGCCACAAGCGGTTCAGGCCGGCCCGACCTAACCTTATATTTTTTAAATTAAAAACGACGTCATTTTTGACATTCCAGTCGAGCCAAACAATTTTGGCTCATGACTTATCAACCTGGGCTTAATGGACCTAGTCAAAATTGGAATTCTTACTACTTCAGGCTAGAAGGTTTTTTGAATGCCACTCCTTGTCAAAATGTTTTGCACTATATTCAAAATAATGTAATTTTTTAACTCACAAAATCCATTTTATTAAGGTGTGTAAACTATTGTAAGTTGCTTTCTAATTCCATGGCTCTCACAAAATTTTGTGAATTCTTGTGAGATATATTTTCCACCATGGTCTTTATGAAGAACTTTGATCAAATTGCCTATTTCTTTCTCAACCAGTATTTTATAGTTTTTAAAAGTTGCAAAAATTTTTGAGTTTTCTTGCAAAAAATAAACTTAAGCTTTTCGAATAAAATCATCAATAAAAGTAATTATATATCTTTTACCTCCATTTGAAGATGAATTTGCAAGGTCGCAAAGGTTAGAATGCACTAACTTTAATGCATTCTTTACTCTCCATGACTTTCCTTGTGGAAATTGATTATGATGTTGTTTGTTATCAACGCATTCTTCACAAACTTAAGTTGAAGTAGTTATTTGAGGAAGGTCAATTACCATATTTTTCTATTGTAGAGTCTTCAACCTACCAAAAATTAGGTGACCATAATGAAAATGCCATAGCCTTGCCATATCCTTCAGTTTTGTTGTGAAGCATAAATGAGTGGTGTTGTGGAGATAAAGAGGGAACATATGATTAGCATTCATGTTAACTTGAGCAATTAAGCTCAACTTTATATCATGGATTTAACATAATCCATCATTGATAAGAATTTCATATCCATTTTCTTGTAGTTGACCCACACTAACAAGTTAGTCTTTAAATCTGGAGCAAAAAGAACATTAGAGATAGTATGTGTGGATTTTTCCTGGGTTTGGAGAATGACCCTTTCTTTTTCCATAACAATTACTATGGAGTTGTCACCAAACTTGACAATGTTGTGAAAAGATTTGTGTAGGTCAAAAAATGTCTTCTTACCTCCGCATATATGATTGCTGCATTTGATATCTAAATACTATATTTTTTGTTGAGTTTCTTCATTCACATTACACACTATCAAAAGATACCTCTTCTTCTTTCCTGCAAAGTTAGTTCTTTCTCTATTTTTCCTTTTTAAATTAGTTCGAAATTCTGATTGATAATGGACATGGCTATGACAACAGTAACATTCAACATTAGACTTGTCTGCTCACTTTGGTCTCTAAGTTATTGAATGATGACCTCCTTGTTCTCTTCCTCTTCCTTGAAATTATTTGTTTGGGCATTGGTAGTGTTATTTTTGTTTGCCATGATCATTGCTTCCTCTATCTTTACCACTACCTCCACCTCGTGCTCTATCTCCTTTTGGTGTCAAGTAATTTTTTGTTGAGGCCTTTAATACTTACTCTTCTTTCTCTTGTTGGTTAATTTTTTATTTATAAACCAGCTAGGAACTTTATAGTTCATCAATTGAATGTTCCTCAATGTCATTAACTTCCTCAATAGAGCAGAAAACAAAATTAAATTTCCGAGTCTTGGACTGAAGAATCTTCTCAACAATAGTTACATCCTCTATCTTATCACTGTGGATTTGCTTCTTGTTAATGATTGTTATAGTATTTTGAGCTCTGAACGGAGCGCTTTAAGTTACTGCCTCTTTGCCCTTACAGAACCTTGTTCCTTCTGGAATCTCAAATATGTTTGGACGTGTCCTTGCAAAGATCGCTTTCCAAGATTGAGCAATCAATTGGTTGGAAAAGATAATTTTTGCTTTGAAATCCTTCAAACATTGTACTTTTAGTTCTGTTCTTCGTGCATCTGTCACTATTATGTTAACTGCTAGTTCATTTATTGCATTGGAGACAACCTGCCAATATTCTTTAGATCTTAATAAGTTCTCCATCAACATATTCCAATGGTCATAGTGTCCATTGAAGTGTGGGATAAAAAGTTGAACATAGTCTTCAGTAGCCGTTGTTGATACAAAATAAAATAAAGAGAGTACAAAAAAAGTTGCTGCAATACATCACTCTATCTCACGATTACTCTTTATTTTCGCTATTTTTATCTCTCTGTACTTACAAGCACTCCCACACTTCCCTCTTTATAATGCCAGAGATAAGAAAGAAAGCTATTGTTATACACCCTCTTTTTACCATGACTTTCTCTAAACCAAGCTCTGATACTATCGATAAATATATAGAGAAAGAAAAACAAACGAGGGAAATCAAGAACTGAACTTTTATTACTCTTTAACAATTAACACACATTCACAATAAGAAGCTACCCTATTTATAGAGCTAAACTCAACGAATATATGCTTAAAACTAGTTAGTGCAACCACTTCAATAAAACCATCTAAAGCTATGTATTCTCCTTAAGCTTAGTATGACCAAAACAAACCAGAACCACTAACGAAACAAACTCCTATTCACATGGACAACTAAGAAGTGAAACAAATATCTCCAACATATCCAACAAACATAAAAATTTATACCATTTAGGTCTTGTTTGGAATAACCAATAATAATGAGGTGAAAATGGGAATGCAACCTTTATTCCCTAACTTTTAGTTGTTTAGTTATTGGTAATAGATAAAATAGGGAATAAAGAATTCTAAACAATTATGAATTTGATTCCTAAGGAGGGTGTGACATATTGATTCATATCAAAATATTATAATGAAAAATATATATTATGATCTTTTATATTAATTTCTTTAACAATTTTTTTGTTTCATTTATATTTTATTCTTATCATAAAAATCATTAATAATTATTTAAAAATTAAGGATTTTATAAATCCATGAAAATTTTTGATTAATTATTTATAAGATATAAGATATTTTAGTTAACTTTTTATAAAAGAAATCATATAATAAAAATTTTCTCATTATCATTTTTAATATTAATACTAAATATTAGCATAAATATTAACTTTGTTTAATACTATAATAAACACAAAAAATCATTATTTTTATTCCTATTTTAGTTATGCTTTCCATTTCCATTTTTATTTTTAAATTCCTGTATTAATTCATTATTGACTACTAAACGAGACATTACTATTATAACCAGATTTTAAAACATTAATTATAATCAAAGATGGTTATGAATGTGAATATTAATTTCTATAATTATAAATTTCATCTCTAATACAAGTATTGACTATAATTTTTTTAATTCAATGGCCGTATAAATACTGCCTTATCATTATAATTCAAATAAGTGTTTAGGCCATTTGAGAAAATTAGACAGAAGATTGAACTAATCTTAATAAAACTAAAATTATTTACGTATAAAAGGTATGGAGCTAGGTGAAAATCATTTTGTTGTCTTATTTTTTATTTATTATTTAATAATATAAAATTTTCATATAATATGCCCAAATCGAATTAGCTTGACATGAGTCAAGTTCGATACTATGCTACCTGCACCTTACCTATACCCAGAGATGAATTAGGTCAGGCCCACTCCAACTCAATACCCAAACACAAACCCATTTAGTAAAGTCCATCTGGGTCGAGTCCATTTTTTTTTATTTTTTTCTAATTTTGATTTCAACCTTTTACATTGCGTGCACTATATACACAATATATATCCGTACTTTTTATATAAATATATATAACTAAAGATTAAAAAAATCAAACTGATTTATCCAGGTTAAATATAAAAATCTTAAATTAGTTAACTTTTTAATATATTTTAACTTTTCACTTTGGCTCATCTTAATAACTCTTATTATTAAAAATTGGTAAATTTATTAATTAATGAATAAATTTTCATAAACTAATTAATTTTTATAAATTAAAATAAACTAACTAATTTTCATTCAACATTTTTTTAATTAAACTTCAACTTTAACAAAGACAATCTTATTAATTAATCCATTTTCAAAATTTTTAAATCTTTATTATATAATAATTTTAAATTGTCTTATATTAATTGAATTTTTAAATCTTAGATTTTTTATATTATCAGGATAATTAATTTAAGTATTGTATATAACAAGCGTGTCAAATCCTCTTCCGTCAAATGGGTGTGTGTGTGTATATATATATATATATATATATATGTGTGTGTGTGTGTGTGTGTGTGTGTGTGTGTGTGTGAAATTGGTTGGTAAGACCCATCAACTCAAATAGGTGCCATCAGCAATTGGGCATGATCTCATTGTCTGGTCTCTTGTCTCAACTTAAGGCTGGATGTATAAAACCATAGGTGTCTTTTCTGTTTCGATCATATACAAGGGAATGGTGCATGTAAGTGGGTTTCAACTTTTATCTTAGATTATATCGTTTAAGGTTTCTTTTAATGAAGAGACATGAGCTAGCATCTAGGGTCTATTAAGCATCTGAAAAATGTTTTGAAAAAAGCTTAAAGACATGCGTTTCAACTCCTGAAGAGTCGTGTTAGTGGCTTTATATATTAACATTGAGTGGGCATCCCAAACATTACTAGATCAATATTTAATCCCAAATTAGTCTTCTAAAAGTTGAGATGTAAAAAACCATAGCCGTTTCTTTGAATTGTAGCTAAAAAGATGAAAGTGACCTCTTTGGTTGGGCAATATAACACATTGAGAAGGTTCATGCACATTTACATGCTTGGCGTTCTTCACGACCATGAAAAGAAGTAGGCATTAGTTGCTGTCTTGAAGATTAAAAAGATAAAGAAAAGCTTCACCATGATTTTCAAATGATAATCAATTGTAAAGACATGTGTCTTTACCATGTGTGTGTCTTTACATTGGCATGGAACTTTGTACCACACACTTCCTGAACTTGCTTCTTTAATGGTATTTTGCTTTGTCAATGAACTTTGTTCCTGTAATGACTACCATCACAAAAAGAGTACTATAGTTATGTATTTTCTTCTTTAGTATTTAGTGGTTCCTCCAATGGATTCCACTAAGCTTTGATTAGTCTACCTCTTGCTTCTTAGTGAAAAAAAGAAGAAGAAAAAATTGAACCTGTGGTTCACATGCAAGTTGGAAGAGAAATGGGTTGTGACATTAGCAAAGTATACTTTTTCACCACTTAATACTCAATTTCAACTACTCTTTGTGGCATAAATGGACCAATAGCTCAAAGTGTAAATGGAGCAAGTGTAAATTATTCCAGGACCAATCGAAACATTAAAAAAAAAATCCATCTGGAAGGTGTTGCTGCATCATTTATGATGTTGATTTTTGTTGTTTTCTGATGTTTGACAATGGCTTACGTGAAGAACATGTAATCTAAATGTTAGATTTTTTTTAATATAATTACAGAATGATTGTAATTAGTGGTAAAACCATATCTTTATGTATACTTTTTGAGGATTAATGTTCTAAAATCTAAATCGAAAGTTAAAATGATAAGATAAAAAGTTTAAGGCTTAAAATGTTCAACTGGTATCTTAAATAGTCATAAAATTAGCTAAAATTAAATAAAATTCAAAATTCAAAATATAAATGAAAAGATTATTTTTACCTATCGAATAATTTGAATTTTAATTGAAAATTTGTTTAAAAAAATTAATTTGTTTATTTCAGTTTATAAAAATCAATTACTTTATGAAAATTGACTTATTACTTAATAAACATATCAATTTTTAACAATAAGAATTATTAAAGTAAATCAAACCATAAAGTTAATTGGTTCAAAATTTTTACTATTAAATCAATTAAATTGGTTCAATTTTCTTAATTATTAGTGAGGATAATTAATGAATATAATAGTTTTTATAGAAGAATTATTTCATTCCTATTGCTTGAAAATTATTTATATAAATAAATATAGAAAATGCCTCACCTAATCCATTAGATTTATATCTCAAAATTCTAACTATTAGATTTATATCATAAAGTGAAATGTGATAGTAGATTTAGACCGTTAATTAGAATATAAAGTTCTCAAAAAAAAAAGGAAAAAATGATGGTCATTTTCTCTTCTAAGGAAATAAATAAAAGAAAACATAACTAAGAGGAATAGGAAAAAAAACCCATGATTATGAGTTCAACAATTTAAGAAAAATTTAGACATAATAAAAAATTATTTATCAATTAAAATAATAAAAGGGGAAATAATCTTATCCAAAATACCTTTTAAGTGAAGAATAGAAGCAAAATCATCAAAGATGGTATATGAGCTTTATGGTACAAATATTATGAATTGAGATTATTACTTACGAATAATTAAGATGATTATTGCTTAAGAGTTATAACTAAATTTATAATAAATAATGATATGTTAATTTCATAATATATATTAATTATTTAGTTTATAATTTAAATGTATAATCTCAATACTTGACGTTAATATGATTTTATTCTTGCGTCTTTACTTCGATACAAAAAACATAATCAATGTCAATGTTCACCAAATGGAGGACAAGTGAATAAGTAAATGAGTTGAATATTATGAATATTTATTTTAATTTTTTAAGATTTAATAAAAATTCGTGATCATTATTTTTTAAAATATATATTAAATATTTCTAATAAATATATTTAAATAAGTAACTTGACTTACTAATAAGTTAAAATTACAATAAATTTGGTTTGTTTGAAAGTATAAAAATTTTAAAATAGAAAATCAACATTTTTTTTAAAAAAAATTACGTGACTCAAACTTGTATAATCTGAGTAGCATTTGTTGGTATTCCCACAATTGCAATTACTGTTAAAAGTGTCTAACTCATCTTCAAAAGCTAGCTCAAGAATAGGAGGTTTGCACATTATTATAAATTCTTGAATACTTTTATAGCTGTCCGACGTGGGATTCCTGACAATTACAAATTTCAGTTTACAAAGTTAAGATAAACTCACTTTCAAAGGATGATTCGAGGGAACAAGGAAGTTTAATTAAGATAAACTCACTTTCGAAGGATGATTCAAGGGAACAAGGAAGTTCTTATCACTTTCGAAGGATGACTCAAGAGATCAAGAAAGTTCAGTTGAGATAAACTCACGTTTGAAGGATGATTCAAGGGAACAAGGACTTTCATAAAATCACTCTTCGAGAGTGAGTTGAGCTTTGTAAATTGACATTTGTTATTGCAGTTGCGGAGCACTAACGAATGCCACTCAGATTATAGAAAACGTTACAAAAATAGATTGGATTATGTGTTCTCCACTTTCTCCTTTTAATTTACTACAGTTTCTTTTCATCTTCAAATGGTAATGATGTTGAAACGAAGACAAACAAAAAGGAAAACCTTCAACGAAATCAAAAATCACACTTCATGGTCTTGTTGATATGACTGAAGTCAGGTGATTTCATTGAGTTGGAATCGATGTGGAGAAGCGTAGCTGAATCTCCTGGTTGATGCAAAGGCAACAGCATCATTACTTCTTCTATGGGTATGTCTCCGGATATTCTTATAAAGTAAAAAAGTTATCAACTATATCTTACCCGAGTTTCTCCTTTCTGGGTTCTCTGTTTAAGCGGTCATCAATCCAATTTTTAAGGATCATATTTATGGGATGGACGGATACCCATAAAATATGACAATAACAGAGTAATAGAAACAAGTGATTTATTTTCTTCTTCCTTTGTTTTCTCTTTCTTAATATTAGAAAGTGATCAAAGTTACCGAACATTGTAAAAATTTCCTAAGGAAGTAGTTTTGCATAAATTATGAATGGCCGCAGTTGTTACGAACTTTCTTACAAAAACAAAAATAATCAAAAATGAAATAATAAATCAACACTTGATATTTGATAATACAGTTCGGCACACCTTGTCTATGCCTACGGAGCCCTCACTCAGTTTAATGCTTTCACTAACAACAATAATTTTTATATAAGACTTTATTGAGCCGACATTACTCTATTTACATTATCCTTTGTTCTTACAACTCGTAAAAGTATCTCACACTTAATAGGACGACCACTTTATACTAACAGAGAATTTTCACAATACTGTTTAATAATAAAGATGATAACTGCACAACTTAAATAATTAAATCAATAAAGACATAAACAAAGAAAAACACTAGATAAAAACACTTCCCTAAATATGTAACTTCATCAACTTAAAGTGTGGAAAGTAGTAGAACAATATCTGTTGTGAACTAGTAAGAAAAATCACGATTAGCCCACACACAACAGCATCAAAATAATATCAATCGAGCAAACATTTCATCACCAAAACATCACCAAATATATAGCTACAACAACAAACATCTCCTAGATATTTTTTACTCAAAAACTAGTATCTAGATAGCCTAGAAAATCACGCAATACTACAGAAAATGCAATTATCCAAGATGGATAGAATCAACAAAAATCAGCTGTCTCAATACTCCCGGAAATACAGCTACAAAAATCACAAAAACTTCTAGAGTTTTTGTACCCCACCACACCAAAAAGGCAGCTGCAAAGTCACACACAGTAACCATTAACCTAACACTAGACAACCACCAAATCAGCTAAGAAAATCACACAATCAGGGACGGAGGCAGGTGAGAGTCAATAGTGCACTGGCCTATCACTCTCAAAATTATTAAATAATTATATATATATATATATATATAGACAGGGTTATTTAAAGGTTTGTGGTGTACTGGACCTACCAAAATTTAAAAAATTAAATATTTAGACCCCTATCTTAAAATTCTAGCTCCATCACTGCACACAATCAACCTAAAAAGATAGCCAAAATCACATGAACACCACCAAAGAGCAGCTGTCAAAATTACTCTCAATAGTCTTTCAAGAACATGAAATAACACAGCTGGCTATCAACAATTACACAGCCCAATTTGGTCACGCAGGAGCAAAGGAAAATGTATCAGCTACACTCCCACACACCATTAGCCAAATCATGTTAAACACACATTAGAAAAACATCTGCTTAGACTTTCAAAAAGAACGACAACTCCAATAAAAACGCAGCATAAAAACCTTCAACTAAGGGTAACATGATCAACCAAGAAGTTTGCAACAAATGGACTTTTATCTCAACTCAATCAGCACATAAACATTATCGACAATACTCCTTGGATATCCAATTATCATAATTAAGTTAAAATTTCAGAAGATCATCGTTATTTCACAATAGGATATACATACTAAATACCATCTTAATTAGAATTTTAAACTTCTCAAACTTGTCTTAAAAGAGTCCTACATAAATAAAACTAGGTCCAATTATTAAATAATGTCTAAAATTAAATAATAAGATATAATCACATATATCTTAACAAACATAAACATATGTTTGGTGTAATTTTATATAGGATTAAATTCGAAACTCCTATAATTTGACATATTAATATATTATCATTATATTCTCTAATTTTTAGAAATTATTTGTTATAATTTTAGTTTTATAATGCTCATTCCTCTTACCGTCAATTTTTGTTAAAAAATTTAAATCCGAACTCTAAAATAATGTTGTATAGTACACATGTATTGTCATGAAATAAAAATGATATTATTTTAGAATTTACAATTAAGATTTTAATTGTAAATTTAATAGAAATTGACAATAAGGGACAAATATTATAAACTTAAATTATAAAAAAGTTATTTATAATTTTTAAAATTTTAAAAATATGTTAAACTATAGAGAGTTTGCTAAATTTAACTATTTAATATCAATATAACTTGCATGATTGATGACATATTGTAGACCTATGGTTGACGTGCTCGATCACGTGTTAAAGGCTGTTGTCAAGTTTCTACAAGACATTAGCATTTTGATGCTTAAATTAGTTATTGACTAAAGAAAGTTGAGAATAAAGTTTGCTTTTTCCTTGCTTTCCACTTACTTTTGTTCCTGTTTACTTAATAGTGTGTGGTGCTTGAAACTATTGATCCAATCTTCTACGTGTAGCGACAGAGAAGGTGAGTTTTAAATAACTGTTGAGGGCAGGAAAGGAGTTTAAATATTAATCGTCCATTTTATAACTAAACCAAATTAGATGTATCCAGGGTTCATGATCACTCGTAAGTCTCGTACCCTACAAAATAATATAATAACAACAACAACAATAATAATTTAGTAAATTTTCTTATATATAAGAAGATTCGATAATACCCAATCTTACTCTTAAAAAATAGAAAATTTTTTTAACAGAAAAACATGATAAATATATATATAATAATAGACCTAAAAATAATAATAATAGAATACAAATGCATAAACTTGTACAAATAAAAATATAAAAATAAATAATACAATAAATATATAACAAGGTAAAGAATCAAAATAAAAATAAAACAAGTAGATAAATACACAAACGGACAAAATATAAGTTAATAAATAAATTCAACAAGTCATTACAAGTAAATATTAAGATAAGTAAGAAAATATTTAAAAAATAAATTTGTGTAAATAAAAATATAAAAATTTAAAATAAAATAAATAATACAATAAATATAAAACAAGACAAAAAATCAAAATAAAAGATAGAACAAGCAAATAAATACACAAATATAAAAGAAGGCAATTTCTAGTGTCCATCGTAAAAAATACTTTTAAGTACCTAAGGAAGCTTTTCTTTTAATTTCCAACTTGCTTTTAAGCCTTTCTTTTTAAGCTCATTTGTTTTATTAAGTACTTTCTCTTTGATCTTTGATTTGTTTTTTGAGTTAATTGAGTCTCGCTCTAATAATTCGAGTTGTAGTTTTATTATTCCTTACAAATAATATCAAATGATATAATGCAAAACAGTGCTTAACGTCCTCAATCATATGTTAATTGAAAGTATATTTAATTTATCATCGACTCTAATGTCTAAGTTAGTTCTCTATTTCAGAGAAAAAAATTAAAAGTTAATTAAATCCTTTGGAGTTCTAAGTCTCCATTTTTCTTTACTTTCTTGGCATTTCTTTAACAGCCCGTTTGGTTCACGATAATTGATATTCTATTACCAATCTATTAATAATAATTAGAAATTCTTTAGTTGGTAACAAAAAGCCTAAAGAATAATTATTCCTTACGTTAGTATCAGGCAATGACTAGCACTGACTCGGAGCTTGAGGCTATCCAAAAAGGGAAAGAATACAACATCATGGTTATTGATGAAGTGAAAAAACGTCCCCGCGATTGTTCCTACATTGGTCCTGAACTCGTTGAGCTGAAAGGTGGTAGCTACTCAGCTTCTTCAACTGTAACATCTAGTGATACTGAGATATTAACGGCCGGTCTTGCCCAGGAGACCCACCGATCGCCATGAATTGCATAGCTTGGAATTGCTGTGGCTTGGGCAACCCACGTGCAGTGAATGCGCTTAAGGACATTGTTAATGTCAATAAGCCTAACTTACTTGTTCTTAGTGAAACTCTTGTTAATTCACTTAGGATGGAAGCTTTACGTTTATTATTGAAGTTTGATTGTTGTTTTTCGGTTGACCGGAATGGTCGTAGTGGGGGTCTTGCACTCCTCTGGGATAATATAAGTAATGCTAATGTTCTGGATTTCTCTAGTAACCATATTGACGTGGAAATTGTTCAATCTAATGAGTTTAGATGGAGATTCACTGGCTTTTATGGCTTCCCGGAATCTCATAGGAAGCGGAGTAGCTGGGAACTTCTTAAGGCTCTTTCTCGTCGCTATACGTTACCATGGGTATGCATAGGCGATTTTAATAATCTTCTCTCGGTTAATGACAAAATTGGTGGCTGGGATTATCCTGTTTCGCTCATGGAGGGGTTTCGCTCTTGTATTGCCGATTGTCAGTTGATTGAAGTCCCTCTTGTGAGTTTTGGCTTCACCTGGGAGCGGGGCAGGGGGTCGGATTCACTGGTTTTGGAAAGACTGGATAGGGCTTTTGTCACTACGGAGTGGATTAATTATTTTACTTTTCATAAGCTTTTTAATTTGGTAAGCTCCTATTCCGACCATACCCCAATTAAACTCTTCGCAAGTGTTGTGCTCCCGGTTAAAAGGGTCTATCGGTTTAAGTTTGAAAACGCATGGTTGCTTGATAATGGTTTTCGGGATGTGGTGTCTGGTGCTTGGTCTTAGGATAGGACTATCGGTGTATTAGACAAGATTGCTGCCTGTAGTGTGGCTCTAATTGCTTGGCAGAGCTCTCAGGATCACAATTTTAAATCTCGGATTACTTTTATAAAGAAACGGATTGATGCTGGTCGTCAGGCTAATGTGGAGGATATGCTTGTAGTGAGGCTTAAAAAAGAGCTCTCGACCCTACTTGTTCAAGAGGTCATTTACTGGAAACAGAAGTCTAAGATCTTCTGGCTTAAGTATGGGGAAGCAAACTCTAAATTTTTTCATGCTCAGGTCTCACGAAGAAAGCGGATTAATCATATTGAGTTCTTGGAGGACAATCGTGGAAATCCTGTGTCGGATATGGATTCTATGTGCTCAATTGTGTTGGATTATTTCAATGGCCTTTTTGAAGCTTCCTTATCCGCGCTGGATACAACTGAGTTTGATTGTATTCTACCGGTGGTGTCGGCACTTGATAATTCTTCTCTGGTGGCCCCATTTACTATGGACGAATTTAAAACAGCCATCTTTGCTATGCACCCCGACAAAGCTCCCGGCCCTGATGGTATGAATCCTGCGTTCTTCCAGAAATGCTGGGATACGGTTGGAGCTGATATTCTCTCTCAGAGTTGCAAGTGGTTGGAGAATGGTGGATTTCCTGACACACTCAACAATACTACTGTTGTCCTCATTCCGAAGAAAGATAAGCCTAATAGAATGTCGGATTTAAGGCCTATCGCTCTCTGCAACGTGATTTATAAAATCATAGCCAAGGTTCTTGGTAACAAGCTTAAGGTCCTTCTTCCTCATATTATCTCCCCCTTGCAGTCAGCATTTGTCCCAGGACGATTAATATCTGATAATATTATAGTTGCCTTCGAGATTGTACACTATATGAAAAATAAAGGGAGGGGTTCTAATGGTGATGTCGCGTTTAAGATTGATATCAGCAAGGCATATGATAGAGTCGACTGAGGTTTTCTGGAATGTATCCTAACAAAGCTGAGCTTTGATGCTAGATGGGTTAAATGGATCATGATGTGCGTCTCTACAATTTAGTATTCGGTGGTGTTTAATGGTCAAACCGTAGGTCTTATAACCCCTCATCATGGGCTTAGACAGGGAGATCCTCTTAGTCCTTATCTCTTCATTTTATGCACGGAAGGGTTGTCAGCTCTCCTGCGGACGGCGGAGGCTCGAGGTGATATACATGGTATCACTATTTGCAGAGGAGCGCCAAGTGTTTCACACCTATTTTTTGCTGATGACAGCTTTTTCTTCTTTAAAGCCTCGTCGACGGAGTGTTATAATATTAAACGGATTCTTGCCACGTATGAGAGAGCATCGGGTCAAGCTATTAACTTGCAAAAGTCGAGGATTATGTTTAGCTCTACTACGAGGGAGGAGGTTAAGCAGGCGACGATGCTGATTTTGGGGGTTTCGAATCCAATTGACCATGGGCGATATTTGGGTCTCCCTTCGCTAATTGGGAGAAATTAAAAGCAAATCTTTGCTTTTCTGAAGGATCGGCTCAGCAAACGTATCCACAGCTGGAAAAACCGTCTGCTTTCTAAGCCGGGTAAGGAGGTCATTCTCAAGACTATCGCTCAAGCTCTCCCTACGTTCTGTATGAGTGTCTTCCTTATCCCTCAAGGTATCTGTGACGATTTACATAATATGATGAATGCCTACTGGTGGGGCTCTTCCTCAGGTAATCGATCTAAACTCCACTGGGCCAAATGGGAAAGGCTATGCACTCCGAAGAAGATGGGCGGTATGGGTTTTCGGGATTTATACTGTTTTAATCTTGCAATGCTTTGTAAACAGGGTTGGAAATTCTTTACTCACCCAACTTCGCTGGCGAGCAGGCTGTTTAAGGCAAGGTATTTTTCGGACAGTACGTTTCTTCACGCTCGAGAAGGCCGAAACCCTAGTTTCATTTGGAAGAGCATTTTCTCAACTCAACAGTTGCTGGGTAAAGGAGCTCGTTGGAGGGTGGGAGATGGACACTCAATCTCGGTTTTTAATGATCCCTGGTTGAATTGCGATGAGGGCTTTTTTGTGCGTTCTGTTCCGCTGACCAGCATGGAGAATTTGAGGGTTAGTGATCTCTTCAATTTGGACAGTTCGGGATGGGAATATTCTTTTGTCAATGGCATCTTGACTCCAGATGATGGTCTGCAAGTTTTCAAAATCCCTATTTCACAGTCTTTGCCCCCTGATCGCTTCTACTGGCATTTTACTAGGGATGGGTCATATAATGTTAAATCTGGGTATAGGATTGCTACTGGTCAGTTTTCATCTATCCCTTCTTATATGATTAAGGGTCACTGGAATTCTTTTTGGAATGCTCCTCTTCCTCCGAAAGTTAAGGATTTTTTATGGAGATTATTGCGTGACTTTGTGCCTTGCAAACAGAGATTGTTAGCTAGGGGTGTTCCTCTTGATGCTTCTTGCAACAGATGTGGACTGTTTGAATCTATGGACCATGTTATGCTCACTTGCCCCTTTGCTTGACGAGTCTGGAATATTGCAGGTATCACGTTACAAGGTGATGACATTAAAAGTTGTATCTCTTCGGTGTTAGTTGGTAAGAACTCTGTTTTGGGCCATCGAATTTCTGTGATTTGTTGGAGCCTTTCGTTCCACCGCAACTTGCTGTGTTGGGAACAGAAGGATACTCATCCGTCTGTTATTGTATCCTTTGCTGATGAGTTTTTTATGAATTGGAAGGAGGCAAGCTGTGCTTTTGGTCAGATGAGTTTTAACGGTAACACTATTTCTCGTTGTTGAACATGGAGCAAACCTGAGGAGGGTTGGTTGAAGTGTAATGTTGAGGCCTCGGTCTCGTTAGGAGATCATAGATCGGGTTTTGGGGTTGTTCTCCAGGATGATCATGGTCGGTTTGTTAAGGCTTTATCGGGTCACATTCCTGGTTGTGTGGATGCTTATCTGGCTGAAGCAATTTCCATCAAAGAAGCTCTAGCTTGGCTTAAGGATCAGTGCCTGGATAAGGTTATCATTGAATCGGATTGTTTAGAAGCTATTAATCATCTAAATCGATCTTCTTCTAGTTTGTTAGAGGTTGGGACTGTGTTGGCTGATTGTCTCATTTTTAAGAATAACTTTCATTCTTTGTCCTTCCATTGGACTCCACGGAATGCTAATAAGGCTGCTCATATGTTAGCTAGGGTGGCTTTGTTACATGCATACCGGTTTGTGTGGGATTCTATCCCAAGCAGCATTGTTTCCGTTCTTTATCATAACTGTCCGTCGCTTGTTATCAATTCAGAAGAGGCTATAGGCTCAGGTGTTATGGGGTAAAGCCTGTTGGCTTTAGGTTTAGGTGCTTCTTCTGACTTGATTTTCCCATTTTTTAATACATTTGTTTTTTGCCTAAAAAATGAATAAATAAAGATAACTAACTCTTGTTTTTATCTATTCCATATATGTCCAGAATAGGTAAACACAACAAATCGTTCAACTTGACAATTTCACCCTCTCATCCCACGATACTTTTTAAGTTATGCAGCAGCAAGTTCGTCCTCTCCTCCCACAATTCTTTCTCACTCATGCAGCATCACCATATCGTTTGGTCTTACTCACGCCTACTGGCTCTCTCTCTCGTGCTCATCTCTTTTCTCCACTCTCTAGCCTGGTCTCACTCATGCTCGTCTCTAGCTCTCGCTCTTTATGTTGTCGTTAGTTTTCTCTAGCTTTTTTTTGCCAGTTGCGTTGATATGTTAAAGACAATCTTTTCCCTAACATTTGTCGTACTTTTTTTTAGTTTTTCTTGGAAACCCAACTTGACCCATTTGTAAAAGGAAATCAAATGTTGGTAGAAAGCACACGTCCTAACAAATCGGTTGTTTGATGTCAGGGACAAAGATAGATGGAGCCCAGTGAGGCACTGGGGCCCCCAAAATTTTAAAAAATTTAATATTTTAAATTTTTAATATATATAAGGATGGGATTATTTGAAAGTCAGTGGTGCACTGGACCCTTCAAAATTTAAAAAAATTAAATATTTGGACCCTCCTATTCTAAATTTCTAGCTCTGTCACTGTTTGATGTGCAAAGTTGTGAATAGTAAAATACTATTTTGTGATTTTTGTTGTATTATTCCAAACCGTTAAAAATGCCTTGTAATCCATCTTTTAGTGCCTTTCATGATTTTCAATGAATTCATTATTATTATTATTATTATATAACACAACATTAATGTGACTGGATAAGAGTATTTACCTCAAATATCCTTCTGAAAATTTACGTTTTTTCATTACACTGCCAAACAAAAACAATTTTTTTCATGTTAAAATGATTTTAGTAATTTATATTCTAACAAGTCTATATTTATACGTATTCTAATAAACTGTTATGATAATGGTGTTTAATAAATTTATCAGAAGAAAAAAATACCAGTTAAAGTAGTGGAATAATTTGATCTCTTTATCTCTTTTTTTGGTACAAGATGGATATATAAAGTAAATAGTAACTAACCCACTAAGCAACTTTACATATTTTATTCCCACAATATATATAATTGAAGAAATAGAAGTAGATCGATTGGATTATCCAGACTCAAGTTACTGTACAACTTCCATTATCACTATAGCTATAAACTCTAGTATTGATATGTTAATGTGTAATGTAAAGGATGATAATTGACAAGAGCACAGAAAAAAGAATGGTGTCTCTTTCAGATTTTTCATAAATATGTGTAAAGAAAAGCACCAACCCATATCATTGAAAGTAGATAATGTGGATCAAAAGTTAAAGTTATAAAAGGAAAAAGAAAAAGAAGAAGATGCAGACAAGTAATAAGTGCCAGCTCTTGAAGGACTAGCTGCAAGCCTAGCTATAATACATTCTGCAACAAAATAACAAGAATATTAGACTTCCTAGATTGGAAAAAAGGAGGGAGTGACTTGATTTTACTTAATATTTTATATAAAAAGTGATAAATTAATAAATATGGAACAATTACTAGCTAAAATAATGACATTTTGGATTCTTGAAACATTTGGGAACTTAATTAAAGATATGATAATGGCAGAAAGCAATAAATTATTGGTTGTCAAGCGCCCTTTTCATCGGTTTCATAATTAATATAATATGAATTCTTTCAGCAAATTTAAGCAATATATAAAATTATTCTTTAACTTAACTTATCAAATAACATAAATCTTGTATTCCAAACTTATGAGTCAATTTTAATTTCTCTTAGTAGCTGGAGTTTATACTTGGAATGTATGGTCTAAGAACTAAACTTACCCTTTGTAATTTGATATCTCACATTAGGTTCTTTATCATAACACTAGCGTGCCCAAAACACAGAAATTTCACCTGAGAAATGGACAAAAGACAAAAGGAAAACAATTACAAGTGCCTTTAGAGATCCATCATCGATCGTCACCACCACTCCAATTGAAAATCCTTGCTTTTGTAATGGAATCTCACGCATGCTCTAGTCTAAATAATTTATTGGAAAAAGAAAAGAAAGGGAATATGACCAAAGCAAAAGTTTCATAATTTCCAACAAGGGTTAATTATAAAAAAAGTTTAAATTTTTGTTAATTTTTCAATCATAACATAAACTTTAAAAGTTAGTAATAAAATATTCAAACTTACAATTTTTTCAATTTTAACTCAAACTTCATAAAGTGGTAATAAAATGCTCAAATTTTCAATTTTCTTCAATTCTTGCCTGACATTATTTGTGATTCTCTTGATGCCCTCAATTTTGTGTTTTCTATTTTGTTCTTCTGATGTCCCAAACTACTCTCCCATTACAGCGTACTGCTTCAATAAGCTCTTCGTTTTCAATTTGTTCTCATGATGCCTTTAGTATAAGAGCATCGGGGTTAATGTAATCTGAAAATCAAAAGGTGAGGATGTCAAGAGACCAACCTAAAAATGAAAGAAAAAATTGAAATCAAAGCGTAAGGTCGTCTGGGCTGCATAATTTGATCTAGGTCATTTTAAAACAACGACGTCATTTTAATTATGTGATTAAATGACATCGTTTTATTAATCTTCACTCGTTGTGTTAATTTTCGCTAGCATATATTAATAGTTAAGATTTCTAAAATACATGACAAGTCACGTCAGTAAACTTAACAAAAACACTAAACGTTGGGCTATAATTAAAAAAAATTGAAAGTTTGAGCATTTTATTGTTACTTTTTGAAGTGCGGGCTAGAATTGAATTTTTTTTAAAATTTGGACATTTTATTACTATTTTTTAAAGTTCGAGCTATAGTTAAAAAATTGACAAAAATTTGAGCTTTTTTTATAATTAAGCTTTTCCAACAATTACAAGGCCCTTAATTAAACTTAATTATTTTGAGTATATGTTGTTTAATAAAATTGTATTTTTAATTAATAAGTCTAATTCAATTGATATTGCTTATTTTAAAAAATAAGTCAAATAAGTAGTACGAATTTTTAATTTCATGTATTTTTTATAGATTATAAAATTATGCAATATTTTTTGTAATTGAGATCACATATGAAGATTAAGATATATTTCAATTTTCGTACAAGATGCATTATTTGGTGTTTACAAATATAAATATTTCATGAAAATTTAAGTTATATTATAAGAACTTTTGGCAACTGTCTACCTCAAGGGAGTACTCTTGATTTTTCTTGTAAATGTTGAGCTTGAGACATGTTGTTTTTCCTTTGATTAAGCATGTGTTAGGCAGCGAAGATACTATTTAAGTATGGTTTGATAATTGGATATATTATAGTCCTCTCATGCAAAGGACGACATTATCTAGACTTATATATAGGATTCCTCTTCAGGCCAAAGCTTCTTGCTTGATGAACCAAATGCAATGGGAGGGCAATTTCAGAGAGTTCAACTTATTCATTGATCTTCTTCCGAAGATCACTAATAAACACAGGCAAGATTAAGTAACTTGGGTCCAGATGCCTCGGGTAATTTCACTAATAAGTCTTGTTATAGGGCTCTGCAGGAAGCTGAAGGCAATATTCCTTGATTCAATCTCCTTCGGAAGTATTCCCTCAACCATAAAGCTTTTATTTTCACTTGGTTGGTTATCAAAAACAGGATTCGTGCTAAAAATAGATGGTGTTACTCTTTTGACTCTCTTTGTATGCTTTGTAAAGAGTTGGAAGAATATATAGAGAGCAATTATTCTTTCAATGTAGATACTCTAAGGCGGTATGGAGCATAATTTTACATCTGATGCTTTTGTTAATTATAATTGGTCATCATCTTTCAATTGGATCATTTGAACTGCCTAATTGCGATTGCAAGATGCTTCTATTTGCAAAACTGCCTTTACTACCACGATCTATTCTATTTGGAATGAAAGAAATAAGAGGATTTACAAAAATGAGGAGTTTCCTAAATACAACTTAGCTGATGATATTGTAAATTGGATTTGAGCCCTTATGATAGTAAAATCTGATCAACATGACTTATCCACATGAATGAAGTCCAGATGGAATTTGTTGTGCTTTAAGTTATATTTAATTGGTTTTTATGACCTATCTTGGCTTAAGCTTGTAATTTTTGTTTTATAATTGTACTTATGGTGAACTCATTGTAATGTCGAGATAGATTTGCTATAGTTGATACAATAATTATTCAAATTTTAAAAAGAAAAGAAAAAACTCTCAATCTCTTCATAACAATTCTCCTCTTTCAAGTATTCATCAATGTTTTAGTAATTTTGTTAATTTTAACTAATAAGATTTTTTAATCCAATTTTAAGAATTGAACTAAGAGTCACCAACTACATTATCATAAAATTGTGTAAAATAGAAAAATATTAAAAACACACTAAATTATAATCAAGTGTGTTTCAATAACTAAATTAATTTTAAATAAAAGTACCTTTAAGATTTAGTAAATAATTATTTCATATCTTTTGAAAAATATTATATAATTCAATAAAGATTATTTTTTTAAAAGAAAAATAATGTTATTTACAAGCCTTAAAGGGCAGCTAGAAACTAATTACAATACTGAGTTATTAAAGAGACAAAAGGTATTAAGGATACAATAAAATTAGCATTATATGTTAAGTATGTCAGCTCAAATTTTGATATTAAAATTTTTTATGGATAACTATATAATATTTCAAAATTCCAAATGGAGTTATTTCCTTTCATTGATAACCATATAATTTGTAAAATGAAATAAAATCATAGGATAAATGTTTTCTTTCTTGCATGAACCTTCTAAATGAACTTACCTTGTTAGAAATAATTCCACAACATCCAGAAGGATCTTACTAATTAAAACAATTAGCTCTAGAAACTTTGACAAAACTTTTTTCTTAATGTTTGAATATTGGAAAATCCCAATAGAGATGATATCAAAGATTTGTTAGATATAAAGTCAACTCAGAATTAAAATGAAGCAATGACTAGTTGAAGAAAATGTCAACTTAAAGAAGAGCTAATGCATTTACGAATAAGACACAAATTTTCGAAATACTTCAGTAGCATCAATATTCTTAAAAGTGAAACAACATAGAGAAGAGAAGAACTGACCCCATTTATTAGAACTCTCTCGAAAAAAGTTTACAAGGTCAGATTGCTTTTTATATACAATGCCATTAAATAAAAGATAAAACGACTACACTTCACTTCAGCTATACTAACTAATAACTATAAAACGACTACACTTCATTAAAACAACAAAACACACTATGTACAAACAGTTAACAGAAAGTTATATCTATATCAAACTCATTTTGCCTTAGAAAGTGAAAATACTCTATTGAGAGAGATTGTTATTCCTTGAAGCTTACATTGAGCAAACCCTACATACATACATTTTGTTGAGAGCTTGTAAAAGCTTATTAAACATTACGAATGTGAAAGGTTGAAGAACCTTGAAAAATATGTACTTATGAGCTTGAAGAGACTCGTCAAAATTTACTACTTGAAGTTTTATAGTGAAATACTCAAGTTGAATGCTTAGGAACTAGACGTAGACTTTATTATAAGTCGAATTAGTATAAATCGATTGTATCATTCTTTCTCTCTCTTAACTTTTAAATTTCTACATCACAGTATGTGTGTGTTTAATTTACAAGAGACTCCTTCACTTTTAGAATAAGCTCCTTCTGTTTTTAATATTGTAAGAGTTTCCTTTCGTTTTAGGCATTAAAGACTCCTTTTGTTTTTAACAGGCTCCTTTCGTTTTAAACGTTAATAGGCTTCTTTTATTTTTTAAATTTTAATAGACTCCTTTTATTTAAAGACTTTTTTGTTAAAATTTAGCAAGTTCTTATTGTTTACATGTACTGATAGTAAATTGCAAAGTTTTTTAAGTCATATACAATTCACTTCTGTCTTGCATGATTTTTCTTTATCAAAATAAAGAAATTATTCAGGGATAACATCTATTCAATTTAATTTTTATCTTTTTACGAAAAAAGAACTCAATTTTTATGTGAGGTTATGAGCTAATATAATTTTTTTTGATCCAACAACTCAATCTACGAGTAAAAACATATTCGTCAGATTTAGAATTTCTTAAAATTCTTGAGTTCTGTTCCTTTCAAACGGAAATAAAGTGCAATAAAGTTTAAATTTAAATAACAATTTTATGATTTAAAAAACTCCAAGCTAGTAGAAGTCAAGCCATTTCATTCCGATACAGTCTTTCTGGACCCCATTAATTGTGAAGCTAGCCAGCACGTCATGTTATGGTTAGTGTCTCCGGGCATGGGGACAGTGAACAAGACAGAAAAATCTCTGTCTTTGTGAGTGTTTGCTTCTAGGGATGGCAATTGTACCCGAACTCGATGGGTACCCAATAAAATTACCCGAACGGAGACGGGTATGGGG
>JANTPM010000244.1:2129108-2139221 GCA_025434745.1 Erythroxylum divaricatum | reverse complement strand
AGAAGGAAGGAATTGATTATAATGAGGTATTTTCTCCAGTTGTTAAACATTCTTCCATTAGAATTTTGTTGGCCTTGGTAGCACAGTTGAATTTGGAGCTAGCTCAACTTGATGTGAAAACCGCATTCCTACACGGTGATTTGGAGGAGGAAATCTATATGTCTCAGCCAGATGGATTCAAAGTTACTGGTAAAGAAAATTGGGTTTGTAAATTGAATAAATCATTGTACGGATTGAAGCAATCACCGAGGCAATGGTACAAATGATTTGACAAGTTTATGATGGACCAGAAGTACACAATAAGTAAATACGATCACTGTGTGTATTTGCGCAGACTTGCAGATGGGTCCTACATCTACTTACTCTTATATGTTGATGATATGTTAATAGCATCCAAGAGTCGAGATGAAATTAACAAAATGAAGGCTCAATTGAATGAAGAGTTCGAGATGAAAGATTTGGGAGAAGCCAAAAAGATTCTTGGTATGGAGATAAGCAGAGATAGACCGGGAGGCAAGCTTTGGCTGACACAGAAGCAATATTTAAAAAAAGTACTACAGCGTTTTGGTATGAATAAAGATATAAAACCTGTAAGTACTCCACTTGCTCCTCATTTGAAGCTTAATAACCAGTTATCTCCGAAGACAGATGAAGAACAGGAATATGTGGCAAAAGTACCTTATGTTAATGCAGTAGGAAGCTTGATGTATGCAATGGTGTGTACGAGACCTGATATTTCACAAGCAGTTAGTGTTGTGAGTAGATATATGCATGATCCTGGCAAGGTTCATTGGCAAGTTGTGAAATAGATTCTACGGTATATTCAACATACCTTAAATGTTGGATTATTATTTGAGCGGGATAAATTACTTGGTCAATACATAGTTGGATATTGTGATTTTGATTATGCAGGCGATTTGGATAAGCGAAGATCTACAACTAGCTACTTATTCACTTATGCTAAGGCGTCAGTTAGTTGGAAGTCCACTTTGTAGTCAACAGTGGCTTTGTCTACAACAGAGGCAGAGTATATGGCTATTACAGAAGCTGTAAAAGAGACAATTTGGCTTTATGGGTTGCTTAAAGACTTGGGAGTTAGACAGAAACAACTTCAGATATATTCTGATAGTCAGAGCGCTATTTATTTAGCAAAGAATCAAGTCTTTCATGCAAGGACGAAGCACATTGATGATCGCTATCACTTTGTATGGGAGATTCTCGAAGAAGAGGAGATACTTCTCCAAAAGATACGGACTACGAAGAATCCGACAAATATGATGACCAAGGTGGTGACAAAAGATAAGTTTAAACATTGTTTAGACTTAATCAACATCTCGCATTTTTGAGTTGACGCCTAAGGGCGCAAATTGGAAGCGCTACACAGGCTGTTTTGTTTGATTAGGAGGATGAATGATGCTTGCATTTGGTGGGACCCAAAATTGTGCCAAGGTGGACATTTGTTGTTTGTTGTTGACTTTGATGGCCCAATTTCTATCCTATGATGGGAAGAGATGAAGATAAGAGGAGTTTTTTAAGTTATAAAATAACTCCCCCCCTCCTAATCTTAAACATCCCCAAATTTTGATATTTACTCAAATTTTGTATACATATCAAATTTAATATTTTCTTCTTAATAAGAGCAGACTGCTTTAAGTGGTGCTCGGAGAGTCGGCAAAATTGGTCGAACTTCGTTATCAATTTTCGAGCGTGTTCTTTTCTCATCTTATTTATTTATTCCGCATTTATAGTATTCAATATTATTTGTCAGGTATATTTTTAGTGTTATGTTTAATTTATTTGGGTGTATTTACTATTTGTGTATGTACATGAGTTAGGTTGTGATAAATACACCGTGTACTTAATTTTTGTCTAGGAGGCCGGGTTTTAAGTGGGACAGTTTGTGACCCCTCCATCTTTTTTTGATATTTTACGTTAAATGGTAATACTGTCTTAGGAGTTTGTTTGACGGTCTTTCCTGAGTATTACCGAATCGGTTCACTTCACTAGTTGTTTACTTTAGAGAAAAAATTACCCGATTTTTCAACACCACACACCTGCGACAAACCCACACTTGACAAAGACAAAGTCAGCCCACGTTAGTGCTTTCATACATTGTGTTTTAATTACCAGAATAAATAGATCATGACCTCATTTGACAATCGCTATTGCAACCAACAGCCAAAAAGCAATCACCAGATCACACACGTGAGGAGTCTAAGAAAGCAATTTATACACACATGGAGTTAAGACTTGGAATCACACACAAAAGGACATTTCAAGCAATCTTATGAAATTCTTCAATGATCCAATGTGATCTTCATACACTCCCAATAATAATAGACTTTTATTTCACTTTAAGTCATATCTAAGAATCCAATTTAAATAAGAAGTGTTACTTATTTACATATCATTTTAATTTTAATTTTAATTTTAATAATTATCTTAAAAGTTTAATAATTAAAAATGTCAAGATCAAATAATAAGACATAATAGATATCTAACATAAACATTGATAATTCCATTATTATATTAATTTAGATTGATTACCTTGAAATATCCTAACAATAAAAGGCTAATGAGTAATGAGACATTAAAAGAAGGTTCCATTGGTTGGCTATATCCAAAAAAATCTTCTTCTTCTTTTTTGTTTTTGTTTTTGTCGAGCACTCTGCATTGTCCCGTCTCATTATTAGCTGTCCTATTCTACTCTTCTAATCATTACCATTACAGACACTAGAGTGTATAGTCATCAAAGACAGAATTACATGGGCATGATGGGCGTGTTTGTTCAATAAATGTTACGTTCCCCACATCAGCGCACGAGTTCCTTAGTCTTGCGGTATTGGATAATGCACTATTTGTGCAAATAAAACAAGGAATTCATGCGTCTAAATTAGTAAATCTTTGTATTTGCTTTTTTATTTTCAAGCTGACATTATCTGATTACATTTGATTATAATGCTTTGTTGTTGCGATTTGGTTGACATTTTTAGAGAACTATGATCTTGTTCTTCTTTTGTTGTCTCTCTTAATATTACTCTACAATTTTTTTATTTATTACCATAACAAAATTTAATCTTATTATTTAAATATGTACCGACTAAATCCTTAAATATTATCAACAATTCTTGTAATTTGTGGTTGTGGATTTATATGAAGCAGACAACATTGTTACCAACTTAGTTCTTTCATATTGGCATTAAGGATGAGTTGAAGATTAAAAATGGACTATTCATAACAGCCAACAACTTTTTTAGTTGTTTCATTTTCAAGCTCTGTTTACAAGCATAGTTTATTGTGTTTTGTTCATAAGCATCATCTCTAATGACGTTTCAAATTAGAATAAGGTGGTAAGCAGTAATATTAAAAGGTATAAATATTTATAATTATTGTTTTGGTTCGAGGCTTGTCAATGCACATATATTGTTCTATGCAATCATGGAGTTACATATGGCTCAGTGGTGCACTGGACCTTCCAAGGTTTTTTAAAAAAATTATTTTTAATATATATATATATATAACGGAGTTATTTAAAGGTCAGTGGTATATTAACCTCCTCAAAATTTAAAAAAATTAATATTCAAGCCCTTCTATAGTAAACTTCTGACTCCGTTACTGGTTCTATGACATATTTTCTTCTTGATATAAACAGCTGATAAGGCATATTAGTTAAGGGGAAATCCTTAACCTGGCTATGTAACCTATCCCGTAAGGCATGAATTTGACAAAGTGAGCTCAGAGACAAACGATAATAAATGCTTTTTATTTTTTATTTTTTGAAAAAAATGTTGATGAATATTCTTTAAAAACTATTAATTTATTAAATAATTTATTAATATGTATTTAAAAATTATTATTATTATTTAATAGTTTCAAAGATATAAAAAAGTTGAGAAAGTATTGTACGAATTATTAAATTGTACAATATTTCGTTAATTATTTATATAAAATTATTAAGATAAATCAATTAAATCCAAATATAAAATAAATTTAAAATGAAATTCAATTTTTAACCTACCCTTGATAGTTATTATATGATGTGTCAATCTCTTATAATTACAATCCAATAAATTAAAAATGTTTCGTCACTGAACCACTTTGATCATCTTCCATTATCAACTTTACTATGAATGGGTGGAAATTTGACAGAGATGCGTCGCAACGCCGCTTCTTAATGAAGAGGAGCCACAAGCTTGGAAGGTCCTTCACCACCACTATTCATTTCATTTTGCATCAGCAAGCACCAACCTCCACTCTGATCCCACCCCACCACATAAAATGAATAGATAAACTGAGTTATACCTTAAAGCATGAACCTTTTTTTTTTTTTTTTCTATACTAGATCATAATGCTATGAGATATTTCAGAGTGGTTATATTTAATTTATGACTCAATCCGAGGCTTTGTGTGATAAGAATCACAAGAGATTTTTTCTAGATGAATGTCTATGATCAATGTTTTAAAACCACGATATGACGAAAGATTTAAGATTTAAAAAGTTCAACAAATATTAGACCGTCATAAAATTGAAATAAAATTTAAAAACTTAAAGTATGATTTAACAAGATATATTCAACTCAATCCAATATTTTGGATGCTATTACTCAAATGATATTTTTTCTATAAGGTTTTCAAAACTTAATAGCTAAAGAATGGATCGTGAAAGCTAGCTATATATACCGTGAGGCTAATAGAGCTACAGATTGGCTAACTAACTATGTCAATTCTCTTGAACTTGGCATTCATCTACTGCAAAACCTGCCTGTTGGTTGTCTGTCTATCCTGCTAAAGAATATCTCGGAGTGTCTTTTCCCCGACTAGTAACTTAAGGTTTCGTGTATCTCCTTTTCTGATAACAAAAAGTTAATGTTGAACGTGAATCTAAATATGAAGCTTTATCCTATATTTTACAATATTTTCAAAATCGAATTGAAAATTAAATCAATTAAACAAGAAATTTAAGATTTAAAGTGTTTAGCCTAACTGGTATTATGTCAAAATAAAATTGGTTAAAGAGTAAATAAAATTGAAAAATTAAAAAAGATTGAAAAAATTATCAGACATTAAAAAAAGATTATTAAAATAAAATAAAATAGTATTTTATTTTATAAAAAATCACTAATTTATCAAAGTTGACCGATTAATTAATAAATTGATTGATTTTTAATAACAAAAATTATTAAGCTAAATTAAAGTGCAAGATTTCTGAGTGATGACGACGACGAGAATGAAAGTATAAGTTAAAAGCTGAATAAAAAATTAACTATTTGACAGTATTCAAACGGTTAGGTTTAAAAATTATTGATCCTTTGTATTGTCAGTGTCCTTAAATCACGTTCAACGAACTATCGTAACTTTTATATTTTCTCTTTTTACATCTTCAGATATGGTGACACATACTTCATGGAACATCCCATTATCTGGTTTAGCTAATCAGAACATGCAAAATGATCCTAGGAGGCTAGGGCAATACGTACGTGTGATATAGAGATTCTCACACGCTTCAAGCTCTCTTCAAAACAAAACTTGTTTTTGAATAAACAACCTCACTCTTCTCCTCAATTCCTATATATATAGCCAACCTCAGTACCCGGTTGAAGTATTCTTCCTCCTTCATATAGCTCAAGCTTCTCTTCTTTTTTCTCAGCTAAAACGTTAGCAAGAACAGAAAAAAGACTGAGGGAAAAATGATTGGAAGGTTGGGAAGTATGTTCCAAAGTTCTAAGGCTTACATAGCCATGATATCTCTGCAATTTGGCTATGCTGGCATGAACATTATCACCAAGGTTTCTCTCAACAGAGGGATGAGTCATTATGTGTTAGTCGTTTATAGACATGCTTTTGCTACTGCTGCTATTGCCCCTTTCGCTATTTTTCTCGAGAGGTACTTAACCATAAACAATACCTGAAGAAGAGTGATCTTCGTGTAGCAACAAGGTTTTGGTTTAACTTGTATGCATGCTTTGCTTATTTGCAGGAAAGTGAGGCCAAAGATTACATTTCCCATTTTCATGCAAATGTTTGTTCTTGGTCTTCTCGGGTCAGTTTCCTTCTTTTTTTCCCCCCGATAGGTGAAGATAGAATTTGTTGAAAATAATTGAACCTGATCAGTTTGTTTATGACAGGCCTGTGATTGATCAAAACTTATACTATGCGGGACTGAAGCTCACATCTCCTACCTATTCTTGTGCCATTAGTAACATGTTACCTGCAATGACATTTGTTATGGCAGTCATCTGCCGGTATATATACATCAGCAACCATCAATCATCTTTCTTTCAGAACAATTCATTATGGGCTGAAAAGTGATTATCATCTTCTTTTTTTTTTTTGAAGAATGGAGAAAGTGGACATTAAGAAAGTTAGATGCCAGGCAAAAGTGATTGGAACTGTTGTGACTGTGGCTGGAGCCATGTTGATGACATTGTACAAAGGTAATGTTATTAACTTGATATGGTCTGAGCACTCCCATGTCCATGCACCCTCTGCCTCTGAAGCTACTGGTTCAGCTGATAAGGACTGGTTAATGGGCTCCATCCTCCTCATCATTGCCACTCTTGCTTGGGCATCATTCTTCATTCTTCAGGTAAATTCTTATTAGTGACTATCATTAGATATTCAGTTTGTTTCTTACTTAAAATTTCTCGAAAGGTTTATTATTATTTTTTGGTGAGTTACAGGCAGTGACACTTAGGAGGTACCCAGCTCAGCTGTCACTTACATCCCTTGTGTGCTTTATTGGCACGTTACAGTCCATAGCTGTGACGTTTGTGATGGAACACAAGCCCTCTGCATGGACCATTGGCTGGGACATGAATCTTCTTGCTGCTGCTTATGCTGTGAGCTTCCATATCAATCCCATGAGGCCATGACATAACTTATGATTAATAAATCAACCAAAGATCTAACAAATATGTACCTTCATCATTACACAGGGAATTGTTTCATCAGGTATTGCATACTATGTCCAAGGGCTTGTCATGCAAAAAACAGGACCTGTCTTTGTCACTGCTTTTAGCCCATTGATGATGATCATAGTAGCTGTAATGGGTTCCTTCATTCTTGCTGAAAAGATTTATGTTGGAGGGTATGTTCATCTTCTTCTTCTGAACTTTCATCTGAAAATGAAATGTCCAAACCAAAAATAGTAATAATTTACTTCGTTAAACAGTGTTCTTGGTGCTGTACTGATCGTGGTCGGGCTCTACTCAGTTCTATGGGGCAAGTACAAGGAAAACAAAGAAAAAGAAGCTGAGACAATCCCTGAACCCATCAAGTACTGTAATGGAGAAAATGTTATGAATATCCAAGGAAGTGAAGCAAATGACATAGAGATGCAAAGAAACCAAGCCACAGTGGCTATCAGTGTTCCAGTTTCACAACCTCCCATGTTAGATAAGGAAACACCAAAAGCTTAATCAGCCCTGAAGAGAGAGACATATAGAGGGAAAATATACATAGCAGAGTTTCACAAAATGACCATGTGAAGGAAGGAAAAACTAAAGAGCTTTTCTTTTTTCTTCCTTTTTTCTTTTACTTCCTCTCTTTTTTGTAATGTCAAATTTCAATAAATTTTCCTCTATTTTTGTTTCAACTTTTTTCACTGTTTTCCTTAATTTTTTTCCATTAAAAATAATGGGATTTCTTTATCTTTGACATATAAGCATATTGTTCTGAAATCGAAGTAAGAGAGTGCACAATCAAAGACTATAGTAAGAATGACACTTTCATTGAAAGTTGTAATTCTTTAATATTCATCATTGGTCACGAAAGTCTGATTCTGATTCCACTCATCTTACCTATTTCTTTTTTCCCAATTCTTATATGATTTCTCATCAACTTTCGGGTCCTTTCTGAGTTTGATATTACTATAGAATCGAATTCGAACACGGTTCTTGTTGATTCATCATATGCTAAGAAGTTTGTTGCACTTGCATTTCAAGGTTCAGGAATATATAAGAATTGCGTGCTTTTTCAAAGCTAAAAGATCACAAACAAAGATTAGCACTAGAAAACGTGTTTCATTTAAATCTTTCACTTCCACTTTTCATATCTTTTAGTATGTGATATAATAAAATGGCATATGTTCTTCTTTTTCTGTCACCAAGTGCGGGTAGGTGTTGTTCATTATAAATTCATAAAGACATGCCAGTTAATTGCTTTAACTAAAGTAGACATATTATGCATAAAATGATACATTAACTCTATGGTATTTCCATTGAACTTTGATTGCACAAATGTTTAGTACAATGTTGGAGTTATTTTCTATATGAAAATTGAATTGTAGTATAATTTTCTACTCCCACTTTCAAGTATATAAGAGCTCAATTTGGAGCCCTATCTAAGTAATATTTAAAGAAGAAATAACTACATAATTATGATAATTTCTATATTCAATATTAGAAATTGAGACCATTATTACAAGAAATTGATTATTTATATTATTAATGACTATTAATATCTACTAATTAATATGTAATTTTTATTTATTATATAGGATGATTTGTTTTATTATTTTGACAATTCTTTGTAGTCATTGGATGAAATAATATGTGTCGGGACTTCCTCTATTGATTAAACTGTTTTCAATATTCTTGAAGATAATCATCATATTATAAAGGTATATTTAGGTTACCTTAATTAGCTTCCTATATTAATTAGACTACCCTTTTTTGTCAACATAACTGGATTAAAATGTTATAAAAGCTTAATGAAGTTTGTCGGTTAATCTTTAGTGGAAATTAGATGCTAAGAGAAGATTAATCAGGGACACCTAAAGATCTTTGATGACAACATCAACTCCTCAAAGAAGAAGAAAATAAAGGTCTCAATTTCTTGTAATAATAAAAAAAATATGCCATATATAAGATCTTATTTTTTTTCTTCAAACCATAATTTAGATGTTTTGAATGTGTTCTGATCAATTCGATTTAAGTTAAGTATAATCAACTCTCCTTAAATTTATTTGTTTTATTCACAAACTGTGTTTGTTTTATGTTGTTTGCATATATTGTTTCTCTTTGTGCTACAAGATCTTTCTACAAGTGGAAAATATTCTTAAATATCATAATGTAAATGCTTTCTTTCCTAATTAGTGATGGTCAAGTAAGCAACAACAATGATTTTGTGACGATAGTTAGCCATGTAGCATCAACATATATATCATGTGCATAATTGGCATATATTACGGTTATAAATTATTTTCTGAAAATATATAGATGAGACTACAGAAACATATACTTTAAAATATGATAACTAACAAGATAATTATATTAAAAAATCATTAATTAAAAAATATAAATAGCCGCATGGAAGTATATAGGAATTGAAAATTCTCGAATCTAATTAATGGCTACAGCTTAGAAACCACTTTGAAAAATGGTAATATATGAAAATCAGTAGTGTATATCGTGCGAATCACCATTATGCAAGAACGATTCTCCTCATAACTTTAATTATCCCATATCTTCCGCCAACCCCATTAGGGTTTTCCTTTGTTTTTCGCTTCCAAACAGTCCTGAAGATCGTTTGTCTTATCACTATCAGACACCAAGCTGAAGAAGAAGAAAATAAATGGTACTTGTCATCAGCCTCCACTCCATTTTGCTGATTATATATGTATTAGTTATTTGATCCAATCATTACAAGTAACAGCATTGTCAGCTTCCATGCTTGTGGATTGAAGAATTGGAATAGAGAGAGATATAATGAAGAATCATGAGAATATGACCACTAATTACTTCAGTGCACAATTGTTCTCATTTAATAATCCGCTGCGTACCTACAACTTGGATGGCATGATTTGGAATTTTCATTTTGTTTGAAAAATATGTAGAAGAGTTATAATGATATATGTTGGATTTAATACAAAGTCTGCGTATCTACAACTTGGATGGCATGCTTTGGAATTTTCATTTTGTTTGAAAAACATGTAGAAGAGTTATAATGATATATGTTGGATTTAATACAAAGTGTAGGGATTTAATACATTTAATAAAGTATAGGTTTTAATGTGTAGAGACCCAAAAGTCTTATTTATACTCCCTCCGATTCATAATAAGAGTCGTTTTAGATACATTTTAATTATTCAAAATAAGTGTCATTCTTGACTTT
>JANTPM010000244.1:2065870-2113105 GCA_025434745.1 Erythroxylum divaricatum | reverse complement strand
CATAACTAGATGCAAATGTGATAAAAAAATACAACAACATAACCCAATGAAAGTTTCGTTGATTTTAAAGGTTTCGAGAGGTCCAGTATTATACAGTCTTACGTTTAATTAATAGAGAGATTACTTTTCATAGATTTATACAAAAAATATAAATATATGCATATACTTATTAAAATAATAATAGTTAAAATAAAATAAAATAAAAATAGACATAAATGATGGTGATCATGAGCATAATAATAATGATAATAATGATGATAAATACATATAAATAAAAATATAAAATAAATAATATAATAAATATAGAACAAGGTCAAGAATAAAGTAAATAAATAAATACACAAATAAGAAAGAATAAAAGCTGGCCATTATAAGTAAATATTTAGGTTAAAAGTGATTTAAAAAACTATTAAGTAGCAATTGTACCTTTAATTAATATTTTAAAAATTATTTTTAAAATTATGTCAAAATTTTATGAGTTCAAATTATTTAATTATTACATTACATAGATTAAGTTGACAATCTAATTATTAAAAAACTGACATAAATCTAACTTTATTACAATTTAAGATGCTACTAGTATCACATATTTAGAATTTTTTAGAAACTTATGGTATGATTACTTTAATCCTTGTTTTAGAGATTTACCAAGTTTTGTCAAGGTCAAGTTTGGTGTTGATGGTGACTCCAATTCATCATTGTTGCTTCCACCAAAAGCTTACATATGTCTATATATCACCAACCGACCATGAACTAAATGGATTCCATCATAATCAAAGTTGGACCACCTTCCTCTACCAACCCCACTTCATACCAAATTCACCGTAAGAAAAAAAAAGGGAAATTATCTTACTTTTTTTTTGTATGAAGGGGAAAGGAAACAACATAGATTACATAACGAGACGGGGGAAACAAATCCCCAAAAGGTCCTCGTACAGGAGACGTTGGCATCCGACAGGGGTGATGTCAAAAATCGTGAAACTGACTGAATTAGGATCTGCGTGAGTAGCAAGTCAATCTACGCATATGTTGCTCTCTCGGTAAATATGTCGATGTGCAATAGTCCAATTCCTGGTGAGAAGCTCATGGACGCTCAAGGCAATAAGGATGAGTGCCTGGGAACGACGATCCGCGGACGAGAGGAGAAAATGCATCGCGAGAGAATCCAGCTCAAGCTCTATACGGCGGAAGCCCATATCTCATGCTAAGGTAAGTTCGGTATAAACGCCCCAGAGCTCAGCCGACACCATATCGCATCAACCTAGGTTCTGGGAGAATCCGCCAAGCTAGTGTCCATCACTATCACGCAAAAGGCCACTCGCTAAAACTGAGGAGTGAATACATGCACCATCTGTGTTGAGCTTGACCTAACCAAGAAACGACCCATAGTGATGATGACTGCCCATCATACTTTCCAATCCAGCGATGATGACTGCCCATAGTAAAGAGCAATTCCCTTTTAGTTATTAGTTGACTTTTGAAGTATCTAGTTGCAAAACGTTTGGATTTTAGGAGAGGCTATTTGAAAAGGAATTGCTTAATTTGCACATAAAGGGGCTGAAACACTACTATTAGTGAGCCAATGAACCTAATTAGCATAAATTTGTTCTTGAAAATTTGGATTTTCCCTCGTAATTCGGAGGAACAATCATTTGCTAAATTATAACTAATGAAGACTGACCAACAAGTGAGGTTAAAATCTTAAATTTAATAAAAATTAAACTATTCAATTAGGATTGATATTGAATTGTATTCTTTAAAATTTCAAGTCAAATATGATATTTTTGTCAAATTCAAGTTTGAATTAATTTTTAATTAAATTATATTAATCCGAGTTTCAACTAATTTGTCATAATTGATTGCATCTAAAATAATATAAACCCTTAAACCAAACTCAAACCTCGTAAAACCAAGTTTGATTAGTTGATTTGGAGTCATACCAAACTATCCCAAAGTGGATTTGTTTATTATTAATCACCTTGAATGATTTCTAAATAACCTAATAATTATATAATTTCCGTGTTTTGTGTGGTTCATTTTGTTTAGAGAACTGAATAGTAAATATATTTTCGGTATGTGTTGTGTGGTTCATATTGTTTAATAGAAATTAGATTGTGCATTGCATGATGGAGCTCTCCACAAGGAGTCTTTGTCAAAGTGAACGTGGATGGCTATTTGATTGCAATAATTGGAATTGAAGAAGTGGGAATCCAATTTCTATATACTTTATTAATATATAACAACAACTATCTTTTTTTTTATTTAAATACATCATTTTATTATAAATATATATTTTATTGTATTTTATAGCTCGGAATTATATTTTATATGAGCATGAGAGATAATGGGTCGGGTCAAATTCGAGCCTGAGCTAATTTGAAATTTTATATTATAAAATTGGGTAGGGTCGAATTCGAACCTGAGTTAATTTAAAATTATATATTATAAAGTTATATTGAACTTAAATAATATACGGCTCGATCAGGCCTAATTGAACCTAAGATAAGTTCGATTAAATATGTGTTTTTAAAATTTTATTTTAAGTAAAAAATTACAAACTTTGAGTCAAATTAGCTTAGTAATTTAAATCAAATTCAACCCGAAGTCTAGAATAAAAGAAAAATTCAAACTCGACTTAAATTTTAATTAACTCAAACCAATTTTATTAATTTTGTATCAGAATGCACAATTTTTATTATTCCTATTCAACAATTTCCCCAATATCATAAAAATATTGTTTTTTATTATTTATTTTTCTTCTTCCAAAAGGTTGATACCCCAATCCTAAGGGCCCCCAGTCGCAGGCCCGACCACCGTTGGAGGATTGAATCGCGGTCTGATCCTGAGCAGCACCCTAATAGAGCGGTCCTTTTTCTCCCATTTTTGAGAGTCAAACCTAGGACCCTCTTCCAACTTACCCTGTTAATTTACCACTCAGGCAACCCGTGCGGGCTATTTATTTTTCTTAATAATATTCTTAGTAAATCTATGGGCTAGGAGTAGAATTGTCTACCATCTCACCAACTTTTGATGCCTCTTCATACTTTGTTGAAGTCTCACTTCACCAACCACCAACAACTCTTAAAAATCCAACCCCACTTTCTCTCCTCCACCACCTGGAACCCACGCGCCCCCACCTTCCTCCGCCACTTTGGTGGGTCAACTGCCACCGCCAACTAATAACTCGCCCCACCATGGCTTAGGTGGCACTCTATGATTGGTCAACTCGTGGTACAATTTCCAAAACTTAGACATCACCTTCTATTCACCAACTCCCTCTATTGTCGATATCATATATATATCAACGCTCGTCCATAGCCATTTCTTTGAGCTTCACGAAAGCTAAACTTTTCGAAACACTCATCATTCATGGCTCTTGTTCTAGTTCTAGCCTCTGTTTTCCTCCTCCTGTTAGCCCACAAACTCTATCATAAGCTCCGGTTCAAGCTTCCCCCCGGTCCACGACCATGGCCAGTGGTGGGAAACCTCTACGACGTGAAGCCGGTGAGGTTCAGGTGCTACGCCGAGTGGGCGCAACAGTACGGTCCGATCATATCGGTTTGGTTCGGTTCGACCCTGAACGTGATAGTTTCAAACACAGAGTTGGCCAAGGAAGTGTTGAAGGAACATGATCAACAGTTGGCTGACAGGCACAGGAGCAGATCGGCGGCTAAGTTTAGCAGAGATGGGCAAGACCTTATATGGGCTGATTATGGACCTCACTATGTGAAGGTGAGGAAGGTGTGTACTCTTGAGCTTTTTACTCCAAAGAGACTTGAGGCCTTGAGACCTATCAGGGAAGATGAGGTCACTGCCATGGCTGAATCCATTTTCAACGATTGCACCAATCCTGGTATGGTCAAATTACAACCTTAAAAGCTTTGTTCTTTCTTTGTTGGGTATGTCCTAATTACTTTATATAATTTGGTTTAGCATCATCTGGTATTAATTTCTATTTACTAACCATAAGATGCTGACTAATAGTTTACATTTTAGTGATGTAAACTATTACATATACGATGGGTATTCTTGATTTATATGGAGTCAACAAGATGAATATGTTTCTGAAACTCGGATGTTTGTGCAGAAAACCTTGGGAAGAGTGTGTTGGTGAAGAAATACTTGGGAGCAGTAGCATTCAACAACATAACAAGGTTGGCGTTTGGAAAGCGATTTGTGAACTCAGAGGGAATAATGGACGAGCAAGGTCAGGAATTCAAGGCAATTGTAGCCAATGGACTAAAGCTTGGTGCATCATTGGCTATGGCGGAACACATTCCATGGCTTCGCTGGATGTTCCCATTAGAGGAGGAGGCATTTGCCAAGCACGGAGCTCGTAGAGACAAGCTAACTAGAGCTATCATGGAAGAGCATACACTTGCTCGTAAGGAGAGTGGCGGTGCGAAGCAACATTTTGTTGATGCACTCCTCACTTTGCAGGAAAAGTATGATCTTAGTGAAGATACAATCATTGGACTCCTTTGGGTATGTATGAAGAACTTGTTTGTTCATCTTCTGAATCTTCTTTTTCTTGTTCTTGGGTTGAGCTTGTTATTTCTGGTTCAGGATATGATCACTGCAGGAATGGACACAACAGCAATTTCTGCAGAATGGGCAATGGCCGAGTTAATCAGGAACCCAAGAGTTCAACAAAAGGCTCAAGAGGAGCTAGACCGAGTCATCGGTTTCGAACGAGTCATGACCGAGGCTGACTTCTCAGCCCTCCCTTATCTCCAATGTGTAGCCAAAGAGTCAATGAGGCTGCACCCTCCAACCCCTCTTATGCTTCCTCACAGAGCCAATGCGAATGTTAAAGTTGGTGGCTATGACATACCTAAGGGATCAAACATTCATGTCAATGTCTGGGCTGTAGCTCGTGATCCGGCTGTCTGGAAGGACCCTTTGGAGTTCCGTCCAGAGCGGTTCCTTGAGGAGGACGTTGACATGAAAGGTCATGACTTCCGGCTGCTTCCATTTGGTGCTGGGAGGAGGGTGTGTCCTGGTGCACAACTTGGTATCAACTTGGTGACATCCATGTTAGGACACCTGCTACACCATTTCAGCTGGACATCTCCTGATGGTGTGAAGGCAGAGGAAATTGATATGTCAGAAAGTCCTGGCTTGGTCACTTACATGAAGACCTCATTACAAGCAGTCGCCACTCCTCGCTTACCTTCCGACTTGTACAAACGAATTGCTGCTGATATGTAATTTTTGGTATCTTGTTTGAACATATTCATAGGTTTTGGCTTGTCGATCTTTACATACTAATCAAAGGTATTTGCTGGACAAAAGGGATGGCCAAATAAAACACTATGTAAGAACAGCCTTTGTATGTTTTTCACCAACAATTACTTGGTATGAGAGTCGTAATGCTTTTCCTGTTCTGTTTTCCCCTGCTTTTCCAGTTTCCTCATTAAGCTTTCCAGAGTTTCCGAGAAAAAGTCGCTGCTAGACTGAAGTTAACAGATTAGATTAGACCCAATTTGACCAAACTCCAGCTTAAGTATTCAGTTCGATTAAGCTCGAACTTGACAATTTTTTTCAGATCCATTCACTCATGAGAAATCTACATGGTATAACTACGAGATCAACCAGTTTAACAAGAGAATGACTTCTTCGATGTAATTATGGATTCATTAGAATCCATATGCATGTTGTGTATCCATCAATTTCAAATCTCTATTGATTGCAATTACCAAAGACATCTCCCCCAAAATCAGTGAAGTCGTACGCTGAATAAATTGAGAATGAATGAAATTTGATCAATAAGAGCCAAGCCGGTCCAATTTGGAAAAATGGGATATACAATATCTATAAAAAATGTGAAATGAGGTAGAATATGGAAAGAAGTCAGGCACTTTCATAAGATATTCAGGAAGTATGCGTTCAGGCGATCACATGTATTTACATATATGAATACTATAAAGGCCAAACCTTTTCTATTAACACTAGCAGAAACATTTTAGTTTCGACCTATGCCTTTACAGTAGCAGCCATTTATTTCTTTATGACATATTACAGCATCTAATTTTAGTAGAGTTTTCCTTTCACACTAGTGACTTTAACCCTGAATTTCCATTCTTTGACTCCTGTCCTCGCTTTCAGAAGCTGATCAAATTTGGCATATTTATCAGTGACCTGCATCCAGGAATAGGCAATCATTAGAAATATCTCATGAAGTTTTATAACGAAAAACGTTTCAAGAAAAGAAATTGAACTATTGGCCTTAAGATAAGAAAGTAGGGACACCAAAAAAATGCCAACGTTTTTCCTTAGCTATAAAGATCTCTAATAGTTCAAATGGGGGCAATGAGTTTAACCATTGCTGGATAGACTTAGTAGAATGCATAGCAGATTTGTTGAGCATTGGGATTGTTCCTGACAATGCTACCCATCCTGGTCCAAGGCCATCTCATTTACAGAATAGGCCTTTATTATTGTTTTTGCCTAAACCACTAGCTGCTTTATAGCTTCTGGCAGTATTTTATCAATATGTTTACAGTTGAGAAGTAATTTCAAACTTTTGAGTTCAGGAATGACAGAAACATTCTTCTGTTGGGGCAAAAGTGCTCTTTTGCGAAGTATGTTCAGTTGTTAAGCACAAAATTAAAACAGATGGAGTCCAGGAAAAGTCTGTTCACATATGGCAAATTTGGCAGAAGTAAAATTGAGTAATAGCCTTGAATCAATGATTAAATATTTGACATGTAATCATCAACACTCATCCAACGTTCAACATAAGTAATTGGAGCAGAAAAGATCAACATAAATAACTCTCCAATTATGAAAATCTTTAAGCAGCTGTCATTTGAGAAGTTTCTGTTAACATGATAACAGTTATTTACATGGAAAATGTATAATCATAATCAACATCAACATCTAAGTCAATTAGACCTGCGTTGACTTGGCTCATTACCTGGTTTGCTACCAAGGCCTGTAGAAGAAAACACAGAGCCACCTCTAGCGTGTTTAAACTCTTGCAACTGCTTGAAGTTGATCCATGGTTTAACCCACACTTTAGCTTCATATACCACCTTCTTACCAGCATCAACCGCTTCTAGAGTAAGATGGTACAGCTTACCGGCAACTACCTGCTCTTGAGCCTTCAACACCCTCACAAACTCAAGAAGAGCGTTCTGTGTAAAGTTCAAGATGAGCATAAATAAGAAGAAACATATTAAACCAGGAAAGAGCATCGAGATAATTAAATTTCAAGAAAAACTAATAAGTTGCCAATTTCATGTCCTTATTTCTCAATCGACTGCAACAGCCAAAAAGTCAAACTATAACTGGACATTATTAAGGACCCCTGAAAAGGCAAACAAACACTTCTGTTTAATGATCAGTGCCCAATTTCAAGAGTCGCTTACATGCGCAAACCACAAATGTAGAATAGACAAAAGAGAAAATTTTAAGGCTGAAACATTTATTTTAAAAGAAAAGTAAAACAAAGTGATAGCTCTAGGAATCACTCCCAATCTATGAATCACTCTTATCAAAAATATCCTTACAAGAATGAGCAAGACGTACCCTAGGACTGATTCCTAGACCTATCTCTTTACATTGCTTTTTTTTAATAATAAAATTCCAGCCCTTGTTCTGAAATTCCATAAGCATATAAATTTTCTTCTGACCATCCTACATCAGTTTCATTAACTCATCCTGCTGTTTATAGGTAAATAATCCTCTGGACACCCTTCCTTTTCATGTAGAATGCATAGGTTGCTGGAATTTACAAATAAAGAATCATTCCCTAGATATAAGTCTACTTTGATTACTTCTAATAGAAATCAAACCCTAGAAGAAGCGATTCCTGGACAGATTTCTTTGTTTTACTTCATTTTATAAAGTTCCAGCATATACATTGTCTCCTGTTCGTCCTACATTAGTTGGATTAACTCATCCTGCTGTTGATAACCAAACAAGTTATAATCCTCTATGCTCCCTTTCACCCCAAGTAGAATATATAGGCTGCTGGAATTTCCAAATTATGAACTATTCCCCTATAAATTACTAATTATGATTTTGAAATCAAACTCTGATTCTAAAGAGATCAACTCAACTTTAAACGCTCCTAATTGAAAGCTTTCTCTTTTAGTGCCAAATTAGAAAGCTTCACGAGTAATTAAGAGCCTGAAGAGAATTAGCAAAACTACAAAAGGTTAAACTTTGAATCAAAACATGAAAAATTCCAGGTTAAAGAATGAAAGAAAAGTACTAAGACTACAGATCACTAAAATTTACTCAACGAAGACAATCACTACCAAAACAATAAATCCCAAAAACCCACACCATAACCACGCGGAGTATCAACAAGAAGGTGAGAAACACTGAAAGCAACATCATATCAACCAGGAAACAAAACCAGAACCAAAACAACGAGATGTGAAAGACCTGTTCTTTGTTGTGCTCTTGGACAGCGAAACGAGCGAGGCTTTCAATCTCAGCGCTGTTTTGAGAACCGCGGCAATCGCGAACCCCACCAAGCTTCATCCTTATGAGAGAATCTTCTTTGCAGAGGCCCAATTCAGAATACCCAAAAAGCAAAAGCAAGACAACCAAGATTGTTGCAGACAACCTCTTCATCTCCTTCGATTTGGACCTTTGGCACCTATGAAATTCGTATCTATGTCTTATTCTTCCTCTGGTTTTTGTATCATGTGCTTCGACGTAACTTTGTCGTTAAGAAACGGGGAGTTTAATCTTATTTTAATACAATGATTATTGATAAAATAATAACAATTAAAAAAAGTGATATTTATATACAATCGGCAAAGTCAATTTATGATATAGGAAAAATGAAGAGTTTTTTTTTAAATGATATGTTTCGGGATTGATGCAATAATCTACAAATTACGCTAATTGAGTATTATATACTAGGCAAATTCTGTACTACAAGTTCAATTGAGAGACCGTAAATAGGAGGAATCCAACACAAAATCTTTTAACCCCATGCTTCCTACTTTACCGACTTGATTTATAATCATTAATGTAATATAAAATTATTAAATTTAAATCAAAATAAATTTTTAATTTGAGATTTAGTCTTAATTAAATATGTTATTGTTCATTATTAACTTTAATCAATTTATTTGATAAAATATATGAAAATTTTAGTTTAAAAGATTTAATTAAAAAATTTCTTTCTTTGATAATTTTTATTAAAATTAAAAATAAAATACATATAACATTCATAAAAACAATAATTTAAATAATATTTTATTTATTATTTATTTTACTTATATTTTGCTATTATTTAAAAAATAAGTAATAGTAATAAGTTACTTAAACAATTATCTAATTGTTTGAAAAATAATAATTTCACAGAGAAAAATAAGATAATCTCAACATAATCAAGCTTCGGATAAAACCGACGTCGTATAGGCTGGTATAAATTGTTCTCAAATCTTACTCTTCTTCGACTTCTTTTCTTTGTCTCTCGCTGGTAAAGGAATAGACCAAACATAATCATGTCATCGTCGGCGATGGTACTCGATCCCAAACCCTCACCGGAACTCCCCCCATCGATTTCGGCAACAAAATCCGACCTTTCCGACTTGTCCACCACGGACGAGGAGGACCTCTATAGTCGCCTTAAGTCTCTCCAACGGCAGCTCGAGTTCATCGACATCCAAGAAGAGTACATCAAAGACGAACAGAAAAATCTCAAGCGAGAACTTCTTCGCGCCCAAGAAGAGGTCAAGCGGATCCAATCGGTGCCTCTCGTCATCGGCCAGTTCATGGAGATGGTGGATCAAAACAACGGGATTGTGGGTTCTACAACGGGATCAAACTACTATGTTCGGATTCTTAGTACGATTAATAGAGAGTTGTTGAAGCCCTCGGCCTCGGTGGCGCTTCACCGCCATTCTAATGCGCTTGTCGATGTTCTGCCCCCGGAGGCTGATTCGAGTATTTCGCTCCTTAGTCAGTCGGAGAAGCCTGATGTTACTTATAATGTAAGTCAAATTTGTTGAATTAGGTTTTATTTGGTTAATTGGATGTATTAGGGCGTAGATTGAAATGGGTAGGGTTTGGAAAATTAACTTGTGGTTAGAAGTTAGAACTAGGTGAAAAATTCAAGCTTGAAGTATAAATTAGCAAGCGAAGCTGAATTTCTTTTCTTAGGGTTCTCTAATTTTCGAATTAGGGATTTAATTTAGGTTGAATCAGAATAAGGAAATTGAATTGTGGTTCAAGATTTGTGCTAGGAAAAAAAAAAAGTTCTGGCAGAGAAACTATAGGATAATTTACCCCTAAATTTGAGTACAAATTCAAGCTGGATATTTTACGTGTTTCTTGCTCTTGTTTTCAAATTCACGTTTTGGGCGAGTACTACAAGGACTTATTGATTTGGAAACTTAGTTTGATTCAGTTTTCCTATGGTTGTTTTAGGATATTGGAGGATGTGACATTCAGAAACAGGAAATCCGTGAGGCAGTTGAGTTGCCACTTACTCACCATGAGCTTTACAAGCAAATTGGTATAGACCCACCTCGTGGTGTATTGCTTTATGGTCCTCCTGGTACTGGAAAAACTATGCTGGCCAAGGCTGTTGCTAATCATACAACTGCAGCCTTTATTAGAGTTGTTGGCTCTGAGTTTGTCCAGAAATACTTGGGTGAGGTATGTATGTGCATACACCGACAAGCTATGTTCACTATATTTATGTATGTGCATATAGGCCAGTGCTTTTACCAATTGCTTCAGTATTCATTTTTAATGATTTGTGTCTCGAGTATTGAAATCATGCTATGAAAACATGTAATTCAGGTGATTCTAGTTCATATTGAGGGTTAGACTTTTTTACTGACATTTAAGTAATTAGTAAGTTCTACCTTTTAAATGCAATTATTTTTCTACTTTAAGGGCCCTCGCATGGTTCGTGATGTTTTCCGACTAGCAAAAGAGAATGCTCCTGCAATTATTTTCATTGATGAGGTTGATGCCATTGCTACTGCAAGGTTTGATGCTCAAACCGGTGCTGACAGAGAAGTTCAGCGTATTTTGATGGAACTCCTCAATCAGGTTTTTTATTGGAGATCTTGTTATTAGTCTTGTGGAAATGTATATATTGTCTAAAGATGGTTTACACCCAAATTAAACTAAGGTAATATAAGTTTGTTGAACTAAGTTGTCTGAAAATGACTGAATATGTAGTTTGTTAAGTCTTAAGTCTGTTTAGTCATTTTGCTGATGCAGTCAACTTCTGCTTTCCTTGTTGAAATGTACTTTAGATGGATGGTTTCGACCAAACTGTTAATGTTAAGGTCATAATGGCAACCAATAGAGCAGACACTTTGGACCCTGCACTTCTACGTCCCGGAAGGCTGGATAGGAAAATTGAATTTCCTTTGCCTGATAGAAGGCAGAAAAGGCTTGTTTTCCAGGTAAACTTTCTTTTACATGGCCTGTGAATTTATCTTCTTGGAAGAAAAAAATCTTGTGTGTCATTATCATGCAAGATTCCTTTCTAAAGATAAAATGACAGTTAAATGAAATTATTAATTTTCTTTATACAGGTTTGCACTTCTAAAATGAATCTAAGTGATGAGATGGACTTGGAAGACTATGTTTCTCGGCCTGATAAAATTAGTGCTGCCGAGGTTAGTTGGGACTCTCTTCATATTGTGTAGTTATCGTGTGATTATTGTATATGGTTACCAATCTTTCTGTTAGTGAATGTGAACTGTGTGAGAAAAGCTACAGCATTTTCATTAGTTTTTGATACTAATATATTAGCTTGCAAGAAGCGTGCAGCCTGAACAAAGTGAGACATGCTCCTCTTATATTTATCTTGTCGAATATTTCTATAATGATTCTCGGCATTCAATTTTAACCCCCAGTGCTCAATATATCCACCATAAATCTTATATTGAATAGAATCTTGTCCCTATCATAACTGGATATCTGTTTACAGATAGCAGCTATCTGTCAAGAAGCTGGAATGCATGCAGTACGGAAGAACAGGTATGTTATACTTCCAAAAGACTTTGAGAAAGGTTACAGAGCCAATGTGAAGAAGCCAGACACTGACTTCGAATTCTACAAATGATGAAGAATTGTTGAAGCACATGTAATTTACATTGCAATTGTTGTGTTGGTCAAATTGTGTTTACTCTTTTTTCTTTGAGAAAGGAGTGAAATAGGAGGGTGGGTGCTCTTTTTGAAGCATTGAGTAGCAGGAGGCCTTCTGTGAGGTTTGATTTGTCAGCTGAATACATTAGACTGTTGTTGATCTGCTGGCTTATCCATCTTCGATGCAAATCTTTTGTTACCCTCTTTAGTGTTACTGACGGTATAAATGCATTTTAGGTTATGGCTAAAATAAAATTTGAGAAGACAAAATCAAAATATGTATATATAATAATAAGATATAATTATATTAAATTTTTATATTTCCTTTATTCTTATAAAAAATCATGAATGCCATGTGATTACACATTTTATATTCAAGGCATGTTTATACCAATTCACAAACTAGAATTGTCACTATTTTGGACAATAATATTTATAAGTACCATAATTTAATTTGTTGATATCTTATGCGACGAATTATTATCAACAGATAATACATCAAGTAATTATTTTAAATTTCTTAACATAAGAATTTATATGAAATTAAACAATTAATACATTAAATTGTTATTTATAATTTTCATACTAAATCGATTCTTAATTGTCCCTATTTATTATAGGCCCATATATCATGAAGTATACGTCTTGAAGATGTATTTACATTTTATTGTGTGGGAATTTTCCAATGTTTTCTAAACTAGACTAGAAGTAAACTTGTAAGACAAGAAATTTAAGGTTTAATTGATATTAAATTGTCATACAATTGGTTAAAGATCAAATAAAATTAAAAATTTGAAAAATAATTGATCAGATTATTCTTATTTATATAAAATTTTAAAGTTAAATTGAAAAAAGAGACTATTAAATGAAAATTAATCAATTTATTTTGGTATATAAAAATTGATTAATTTATAAAAACTGAATAATTAATAAAATGATCAGTTTTAACAACAAAGATTATTAAACTATATCAATTTGAAAAGTTAACTAATTTTAAGTTTTTACTGTTTCACCACTTGAACTGGTTCAGGAATTTTCAAAATTCAAAATGTACAATTCCAAATAAATGTTAACAAAATAAATCAAAATAAAAGTTTAACTTATGAAAAATAGTTTTAAGCTACCTCTCCTTAAAGAAGAACTTATTTAATGACATGGATGTTCAAATTCAACTTATAATCCATTCAATTTGTAATTGATTACCAAAAATGTAATGATCCTTATAATTAATTAAACATTAATATTAGACAATGACTTTGATTGTGCCTCATAAAACTTCCATCCATAAATAATGGAATGGTATCGTAAGACATGATCTTGAGATTCCTTTTGAGAAGGCATGAATTTTGGCAATTATTTTCAGATTCTTTTTTTTTCATGGTGGAATCACTTTAAGGTACCTAAGCATATTATTAGTCAGAACGTATCGATGAAACTAAAAATTTGAATATCATATTTTATTCTTCTTATATTTTTATTGATTCTATCCTTTTTAAATCATTTTTTAATTATTCAGACAATTTTAGAAAGAAATTGGATTTCTAAGAGTAAAATTTTCATTGAATTTTTGGTAGGTTTTAAATATATATATATGGCTATTCAATTATAGAAAGAAGATATAAATAAACATTTCATAGAGTTGCTAATTTAATTCACGCATCATAATCAAATTAATTTTGTTATTTGCCAAATAAGTCGTTCTAAAAAAATTAAGGATGAATTACCAAAAAAAAGTCCAAACTTTTGCTTATTTTTAATTATAGTCAAATTTTAAAATAACAATAAATTGTTCAAGCTTTCAATTTTAGCCCAAACTTCAAAAAATGACAATAAAATGTTCAAGCTTTCAATTTTTTTCAATTCTAGCCCGACTTTATCTGTTATTCTCCCAATGCCCTTAACCATTTGTTTTGTATTTGTTTTTCTGACATCCTAAATTATTCTTCTCACGTTACAACGTACTATATTAGTAAGGTTGTCGAGGTTGCGTAATCTGATCTATGTCATTTTTAAACTTAACGGAAAACACTGACATTGGGTTATAATTGAAAAAAATTAAAAGTTTGAGTATTTTGTTGTTACTTTTTGAAGTTCGCACTATAGTTGAAAAATTGATAAAAGTTTGAGCATTTTTATGTAATTAACCCTAAAATTAATTTTAATAATTTTGGACCTTAAAAACAAATAAAAAGAAAATGATCACTTGTAAAATGTTTTATGAAAAAATAATAAGGACACTTTGATCTTAAAAATGATTTTAGACAACAAGAAAAACATCAATTCAAGCTTGGGACTAACTAAGATGCAAGTTATATAATTAACTAGTTTAGTTCCAAATCTGAAACCTAATTTACTACGACATTAACTCATTAATTAAAACCATCCCAAAAGTTCAAATTTCAAAAAAATTTCCCTTTTTGGTCCAAAGTCAAAAGAAATATATGCCTTATCAGTGTCTCTTAATCTTCTAATAAAAACAAAGCTTGAGATTAGAATCATTATTAAGATAGAGACGAAATTGGAAATATAATTATGCACCGTTCTTAAGTCACCAAATAATGAAAAGAGAAATTGTAATTAAGGTAAAAGACATGGACCTCTCGTATAGTCACATATAGTATAAATATTAGAAGTAAACTAATAAAATGTCACTAATATAATAACTCGATTTTAACTTTTAAACATGATCCAAATAAATTAGATTCGACTTAAATTAATTATTTAAGATAATTATGATAAATTTTTTGGCTTAAGTTATATTTAATTAGTTCGGTTCGATTTTAAGAATTTGGTTTAATTGTCATCAAAATAACATTTGATTGGTTCATATTTGATGATCATCAGGGACGGAGGTACATTATATGGGAGGGGGGCCATGGCCCCCCCTTTCAAATTTTTTTTTTAAAATTACTTATATAATTAAAATTTTTAAAATTACAAATATAAGTGGCTCCTTCTTAAAGTTGAGTCTGGCTCATTTAAAATTTTTAGATGTTGACCCCGACCTCCCTTAGAGTTGAGTCTAGCTCCGTCCCTGATGATCATATTAAGTATGTTTTATCGTTATTTTTTAAGATTTCTATCCAAAAAATTAAAAATTAGAGTTAGTTTTTTCAAAAAATTTAAAAATTATAGACATTTTAAAATTTTCTTAAACTATAAGGGAAGTTTACATCTTTTACTCTTGAAGTTATCACAAAACTTATCTTAATCAAGCTAATTACTCATTAAACTTTAGAACTAAACATTTATTAGTATCCCACCATTTAAGGTGAATCATATCAAAGATTAACCGAGTTGTCAAAAGTAAAAAAGCTTTTTAAACTAAGGTCTCTTAATTATTTTTCTTGTAATGTCCTTTCATTACATGCAAGAAGAGATTTACTTCCAAAAATGGAAAATTCAGAATTTACCTTCTTCCTCTATAAAATACAAGTAGCTAAGTATAACTCTTTTGTCTCAAACCCTAAACCCCACTTAGGTCTCATATCTCTTTAATCTGTTTCTTTCAATGTCTTCTCTTGAGCAGGAAAGGCTTGAAGGTTCCATGAAAAATCTGTCCACTAACGTATTAGTCACACCAGAAACCAGCGAACCAGAATCAACCCAGTCATTGGATCCAAGCCCCAGTAATGGAGACACCAATAAGAGACCAAAGTTCGATCTGAACTTGATGGATTTCTACGATGGGTGTTCTTCAAAAGAGAGTTCGAAAAGAGTATTCAAGTGCAAGTACTGCAAGAACAAGTTCTCGACCTCACAGGCCTTAGGTGGTCATCAAAACGCCCACAGACGCGAGCGAGCAATAGAGAAGAGAGAAAAGTTGATGAATGATGCTGCTATGGCTAACTATGACCATGCCAAGTACATGTTATATCCATATGCATCAGAGATGTCAAGGTTTCATTTGCATTCTTCTCCTGCAAAAAACTTAGGCTCAGGGTTTAACTTTCGGTCCATGATTCAGAAACCCTATAGTAGCCATTATCTTCACAGAGGTTTTGGTCACGGTCTCAACAATGGTTGGTCAAAGCAAACGATTGAGGAGCAGCAGCAATCTGCAACACACCAATTGCGAAATGGAGGGTTTCAGTCTCTGGAGATTAGTGGGTATCGAGAAGAAGCTAGCATGATTGCCAAGAAGAATCAGAATCACCAAAGTGGAAGCTTGGGACTTGATTTGTCACTTAGGCTTTGATTAGTTAACCTTTTCTCATTAATTTGATAATAGTTTAGTAATCGTTATGTGTTGCTTTTTCTTTAATAAATTTTGTTTTATCTTGTTATACTTTGCCCAACTAGTCGTTTAATAAGCCATAACTAAGATATGAATTCTAGTGGAAAAGGATGATTTAATTATGACCATATTGCGTAGAGATCAATATTTTAAAAAATAGACTAGAAATTAAACTAATAAAATAAGAAATGTAAGGTTTTGTTCAACCGATATTAGATCGTCATAAAACTGACTAAATATTAAATAAAATTAAAGAATTTGAATTATAATAACAAAGATTGTCCTATTTGAACTATGATTAACAAAGATTGTTCTTACTTTTCAAAGAATTTGAAATTTAATTAAAAAATATATTGCTAAATAAAAATTAATTGATTTATTTTAATATATAAGAATTTATTAATTAATAAAAATTGACCAATTAATTAATAAATTTATAAGTTTTTAACGACAATAATTATTATAGTAAATTGAACTAAAAAATTATAAATCAAACCAGAAAGTTAAAAAATTCAATATTTTTACGATTAAAAAATTAAATCAAATGATTTTTTTAATCATTGAAAAAGATTGACGCAATGAGTTATAAATTATAAAGTTATCTACATAACCTTGACTTGAGCCAGGCGTAATAACTAAATTCTAAAGGTCCTATGTAACTCTTTAAACCTTATTATAAGAATAGTTCAATATTAACTCTTTCATTAATAATAGCATAGATGTAAATCATTTTATTCTTGTAGCATTTAAAATAACTAAAAATTAAAATAATTGAAATTCAAAATATTTTATTCATATTGTTATTAATATTATAAATCATAAAAAATTTCGAGATTTAAAATATAATTTTTTAAATATTTTTTAGGTGATTAATCAATTTTCATAACTTGACAATTAGAAAGTTACATAACTTTAACTTTTTTTTTTCAAAAATAATATTCAACTTTTCATCTACATAACAAAACTATTAAGAGCTGAATAACTTCCGTTTGTTCAAATTCCAACTTCAATCAGAACTTTAAAATAAGTTAAGAATATGAAAGATAATATGCTCGAGTGAACTAAGTTATAAATGAACGACTTATTCTTAATTTGAATCTTAATCAAATTAGGATCGAGACTAAAATAATGTCATTTTAGTAATTCACTAAAATAATACCGTTTTGTTGAATTATTTAAACTAAATGAACATTTTCAGGTTTGAACTCGTTTTAAAGTTCGATCTATTCGATTATGACTCGTTGAATATAGAACACGCTTAATTTGCCAACCCTAACTAGGAAAAAGTAGTAATTGGGATGCATATTAGAGATTAAAGAACTCATCAAGGTTCCCTACTTTATTAATTTTCCATCTTCCAAGGATGCAACTTCTATCTATAGAAGATGCAAAACTTCAATTGTAACTCTATAAATTGTCCTATACTACAATTCATTTCCACATCCAACACTACTGGCTTGATCTCAAGCTATCTGGGAAGGGTCTTGAAGTTGATGCTGAATCCAAGAAAAGAACAAGAAATGTTGGATTTCCTGAGAAGAAACGTTCCAAAAAGTTTGGAATTGCCAGGAGAGAGCAGTGAAAAGAAAGCAGAGAACAGATCCTTCATTTGCAAATTCTGTCAGAAGAAGTTCAGCAGCTCACAAGCACTGGGAGGCCATCAAAATGCCCACAAACGCCAAAGAGCATTCCTGAAACATGGGAAAGAACTGGAATCAGCCTGGCTTGGGCTCATGAACAATACTAGTTCCCTGTATCAATTCCCACACCTGTCAGGTTTTGTTCCTGTTCATTTTCCTGCCTGTAGATCACCTCTACGTGTTAACATGCACTCTATGATTCAGAAACCTGCACATAACTCGGGTTTCTGTGTTCCAGAACCCAAGTACGGATCGACTGTTATGTACCCATCCACACTAAACAACAGTTTTTGGGTTGCTAGGCGAAGAATTGATGATATCGGAGGTTCTTTGGCTGCCAATAATCTGAATACTATTGCCAATGCCGGTCTTCCAGGAATTAGTGTTCAGAAACAGGATTTTTCAGGACCCTCGCTGACCCTGAAACTAGGATTATGAGCTTTTTGGTTTTCTTAGTGATCAAACAAGAAGAGAAGAAATTGTTCTTCCTAGTTTTCATGCAAATTATTTGCTTACTTTTAAATATTCTGTTGTTCAAATAAAGCAGTTAGTGGAATAAAAATACAGTTGAAAAAGTTATATAATTTTTATAAATTAAAATAAAATTGTTTATTTTTATTTAATATTTTTAATTTTTAGAAAATAATTTTTTAATTATATTTTTAATTTTACTAATTGTAAATAAAAATAAAATTGTTTGTCATTATTTATTTTTATTATTATTTTATTAATTATTGTATTTTATTATTATTTTACTATTATTATTATTATTAATTAATAGAATTTCTACTGTTATTATTATTACTATTATTTTTATCATTATTATTATTTTTATTATTTTATTATTTTTTCTTTTTTATCACTATTATTATACGTGAATTTATTGAAAATAGCTTTTTACGATGTAAGGGTAAAGTTGCCTAATATCCGACCCTCCAAATTTTGCTTCGTTACGAAATTTCGGGTACGATATGGCGATGAAGACGATGATTACGTAAATATAACTAATAACCCATATTTTGCATGCTATATATATAGTGACTTCGTGTTCTTCCATGTTACAGAACGTTCCCGCACAAATCCTTCAACAGTTACGCCTATTTCTTCTTCTGCTTGGTTTTGTAGCTTTCTCCAATTTTTCTTGCTTTACTGATTACGTTCTTGCTCTCTGTTGCTTCTTCTTTCCATATTTGGATTGCATGAACAGAAAATAGGTTTTAGCAGACCTTTGTTGGATTAAAAACCAGTCTTTTCCACATCCCTCGCTTTTATCTCCAGCTTGAGGACTTGAAACCGGTTAGTATGAATAAGGGTCGGTGTAAGAAGAGAGAAAAGTAGTGAAAGTTTTAATCTTTCGGTTTGTTCATTGTGACCCATTTGAGTTATGTGTTTCTTTGTGTCTCATTCTGCTTCTTCCATTAATTTCTTCAACTTCTAGTTGTTTCATTTTGTGGGTATTTGGATCAAAGAAGCAGTATTTTTCATAACTCTGCCATTTATCTCGAGCTTGAACCCTTGAATTGGTGAGTATCAAGAAGGGTTGGAGTAGGAAAAGAGAAGTTCTAGTTTCTCAGTTTATATCTTATGACCATTCGAATTTTGTATTTCTTTAGGCCACATTTTGCACTTCTTTTATTAATTTCTTTAACTTTTACTTGTTTTAGTTCGTGGGTATTTTGATTTCTTTTGAATCACCTTAGATCAAATTATAGTAAAATTTGAGTGTTGGTATGATGCATTGGTTTCAAGAAATAATGGTTTGATTTCCTAATACTTAAGTAACATAGTGTTGTTGTAATTTCTTTCCTCGGTAAGATGGATAAAGATACTGAGATTGGTTCTTGTGATGGGGTGAATGATTCCAGACCAGTTATATAAAATGCAGAACCTGATATATACCCGAAATGCGTTTCTTTTTATGTTCTTATACAAGTTTTAGACATACATGGATGCTTTTTTTCTTCGAATTTTAGTATAATTTGTTCTTTGTTCCCAATATACGGAAACAATCTTGGGATTTATGTCATTATTAGATCATAATCAGTTTTCCTTACTTCAGTAAGATCATGGAGGATCGCAGAACTTGTGCAAGTTTGATGCACTTAGTTTGTATTAACCGTAATATAATTGTTCCAGCCATATTTCCAGGGCAAAACCTGTGCCTAATATCAAGTTTGATAGACTGTAACAGATTTTCATTCACATGAGTCCCCCCTTTTTTTTTTCTATTGATATCTATGGATTGATCCTGGGTCGAAATATGGTTAGGTGCAGGTCGGATCATAATTGACAAGGAATTGAAATCAGTGTCTATAAACATTTAGTGCTTTTTTTCCCTATTTGTTTCTGGTAGAAAACATGGTATATCAGTTTATATTTAACTGCAATTATATTGTATACAAATGTGGGAAATGTACATATATTGATGTGTGTAATACAAGATATTTCAATCAAAATACTGATTTTGATGAACAATGTAATGTTGTTCTTGTGCACATCTGCTTGAGTTGTTGGCAGTTTATATTTCTGTCACATCTTCTCCAATCATACTAATGTTTTTATCAACAGGATGGGTTTACATTATGAGCATTTGTTTTGATTTTGGTACTTCTCAGAGAAGAGTTCTGCTACTGCTACTGATGCCTGCCAAAGTTCAGCTGATACAGTGGAACTAATTCAACACTTTAATAAAGCAGTATAAGTCTTATTTCTTGGAATCTCATAATTTCATGCTGATTATCATCTTCTGATGTTTACTCTGTTGAATAAAAGTTCTGTAAGTCCTAAAAGATAACATTTACCTTGTCAGTGGTTTTCCATTCAAACATTATGTAGCAGATTTTGAGTTGTTACATTACAATCCTTTTCTAGGTAAAATTATCATCTCCAGAGGCACTTAATACTGCAGATAACGTATGTGAATCAGATAGTCGAACATTCAAGAACATGGATCGAAGGTTTAAGGTATATGCAACACCTGCTCTTGTTTCATTATTTGTAAAGTTTACTTCATAATTCTGCTTGCTTTATCCGGTTATCCTCCTTTTGCTGTTCGTGGACTTTGAAGAACCTGAAGATCACATGCTTTTGTATAGTAGTTCCTAGATTATACGGAGAAGTGACTGTCAAAGGGGCTTTAGTAGATCTTCTGTATACTCTTTGAACGTATGCTTATGATGTTAGAGTTATTGATCAAAGTCTGAAATTAGGTGTCACTTTTTTCTAATTTCAGCTTTCATGCTGGTTACATAATCTGAAAGACTTAAAAGCTTTTTCTATGTTAAACCCCAAAAAACAAATTCATGGTCCATCAGGGAAAGAGCTTGGTCAGCCATTGAAATTTCATCTCAGAACTCCTTAACAGTGGGGACTTATCTTTACTTTTGTCTGCAAACTAATTCTTGTGCTTCATGATTTTCCAAACTATATCTTCCCACTTAGATATTGACTGGAAGTTTTTCTGTTCAACATCTCTAAATTAGCTATCCATTTATCATTTTGCAGATTCGCAGCAGGCTGATGGATGAGATTACGGGCATTAACAAGAAGTTCTCTGACATTTTGGTAGAGTTTGATTCAGCTGAAGATGCTGTTTCATTATCCGGAGGAGGCATTGAAGGGACTACTGTCAGATTTTCCTACATTCTGTTTAACAAGATTAGTGAGATGGTAAGAGTTGAAGATGGCCTCTTGAAAATCTGATTATCTGTTCCACTGAACTTTGGTATCCTTGCCACTGCTACAGATCACTGTTCGACCATTACGATTACTAGTTCCTGCCAATTATCCGGCATCATCTCCAGTAATCATAGATGACTCGAAAGACGGTTCGGGACGATATGATTCAAATGTCTTTCAGAGGTGAGAAATTGGAAACTCATAATGATCTAGTCAACATTAGTTTCAAGCAAAATCAAGAATATTTAGGATCTGTGGCTAACTTCCTGAGCAGTGACTTATCAGTGATTATAATCCGGAGATTTAGCAGACATCTTGGTGAATTCTCAGAACCCATTTGTCTTCAAGATTTGGCAAGGACATGGGAATCTTCTATTAAAGAAGTCATCAAAGAATGGAAGAAACTGTAATAGTTCTTAGCTAGCTGCTTCTTCATCACCTTCTGAACAAACATTGTATATGTAATGGGAGAACTTTCATGTTCTGAGAAATATTCAACATCTGATATGAAATAATACAGATGAATTAGTGGTGAAGATATAAAAATTTAATTCTAGCCCTTTCAAATTAATTACAGTTAAGACTAGATGAATCTCATTGGATATTGATGTTATTGAATTGTAATTTACCACATCAATTTAAATAATTTTCTTTAAAATTATAAAAACTATCTAACAAAACTGAATAAAAATATAAAAATGCTATAATATTATCTTAATTGCATTGAACTAAATACTAATCTATTTTTTAGTTAGAATTTAGATAAAACTCGAGTTAACAATCAATAATTTATTTTAAAACAAAAAAAATTATTTTAAAACAAAATTCATAATTTAAAATTAAATATTGTTATCTTATAAAACTATTTTTTAATTTTATAAAATTAAAAACTATTATAAAATTCTCTAAAACCCATGGATTGAAGGGTGGATATATAACTAATTTTATGTTAATTATTAATATGAGTAATAAAATAATAAAATATTATTATTTGAGCAGTTGAGTCCCTCTTTTAATTTAATAATATAGTAACTAATAACTAAATTTTGCATGCTACATATAGCTAACATCGTCTTCTTCAGTGAAACAGAACGTTCCCGCCCAAACCCCTCAACAGGTCCGCACATTTCTTTTTCTACTTGATTTTGTTGCTTTCTCCAACTTTCCTTGGTCTACTAATTACGTTCTTGCTCTCTGTTGCTTTGTCGTTGATTCCTTCTTTTATCTTTGGATTCCTTGAACAGAAACAGGTTTTTAACAGAGTTTGGTCGATCAAAAACTAGTCTTTTCCACATCCCTCGCTTTTATCTCCAGCTTGAAGAACTAGTAAGTATAAACGATCTTTTGCACTTCTGCCATTAATTTCTTTAACTTTTAGTTTTTTGGGTTTGTGGGAATTTGGATTTCATGAACAGAGCAGAGGTTTCACAGGGCTTTGTTGGATCAAAGAACCAGTCTTTTTCCAAAACCCACCCTTTTATCTCTTGCTTGGAGCGTTGAATTACTAAGTATCGAAAAGGGTCGGAGTAGGAAAAAGAAAAAGTAAACAAAAGTTATGAAGTTTTCTGTTTATATCTTGGAAACTTTTTATGCGTTTACTCGATTAATTTATTTAACCTCTTGTCTGGTTTGTGGGTGTTTTGATTTCTTTTAACTTACCTCAAGATCAGTTGAGACCAAGGCCTGAATATTGGAATCATGCAATGGTTTCAAGAATTGGTTTGATTTGCTAATAGTTAAGTAACAATTTCTTATTATAAATTTGTTTGCTCAGGACGATGGATAAAGACATTGAGAAAGTTTCTTTTGATGAGAACAAGTTAGCTAGTTCAGATACACCAGGTAAAATGATTCCGGATGAGTTTAAATGAAATGCAGACTCAGGTAAGATGCATTTGTTTTGATTTTCGTGTCTTGATTTCTCAGGGAGTTCTAGTACTGCTACCGATGACAGCCAAAAGTCAGCTAAAACGGTATGCTTTCTTCCTTTCCCTGTTATCTCATAATTTCATACCAATTCTATATATTTTGAGGTTTAACAATCCTTTTAACATCTGAATTAGCTACCCATTTGGGTTGTGTTTTCTTTTGCAGCGTCTGTTAGAAGAGATTTACCGAATTAATGAGAGGTTAGTCAACGTTGCGGTCGAGTTGGATTCAGATGAAGATGCTGCTAGAGGCAGGGAAGGAATTACTGTCAAATGTTCCTTCATGCCTGTTCGTCTTACTGGACCTCTCGAGCTACTTCTTGATACAATGGTAAGGCATGGACGATGGCCATCTTGAAACTTGATTTGCAATGAATGCTGATATGTTTGTCACTGCCTACAGCTCCCTTTACCTCCGCTACGGTTGCTAATTCTGGACGATTATCCGGAATCATCTCCGGTAATCATAAATGATTTGGTTACCTACGACAGGTGAGCAAATTGGAAACTCATAATGCCTTGAACCATTCAATCTGAACTTCATACTTAGGATACGTAATGTAACTATCATCACCTGAGCAGGGAGGAGACTGAAGAGATATCAGAGGAGGTGAAAGAGAGGTTTAACAGACATATTGGGGCACTATCAGAACCAATTTGTCTTCAAGAGATGGCAGGGAGTTGGCAATTTTTTATTACAGAAGTCATTAATGAATATGGTCAGAAACTTGGTTATCCAACCTTCAGTTCAAAGAAGTAACAACCTATGATCCACATTTTTTTGTATGGAACTATATGCAGAAGAATGATCATATCTCCTTAATTGGTGAGTTGTTGAATAGACGGATAGAAAAACTTTCAGATGCTCAGTTGTAATTCTTGTAAACTGAATCTTTGCAACAGAGCACTATGGATAATAATTCCATGGAAGCTTTGCTATTCATTGTCTGCGAAGGCATTTTCTTAACATTGTTATCATTGGTTAAACTACAATTTTAATCAACTCCTAAATCAACTCAAACCTTCAAAATCATATCAAAAACATAATCATTAGTTTCACAGGATTCATCTATATCAATAGCAGATAATTCACTCAAAAGCCAAACCCTAATATCATCTGCACGTACAGTCCTATAATAGTAGTAAGAATGTATAGTTGTATACTTATCTACAAAGTGATCTGGTTGAAGAGCAACTTGCATAGAGATTCAAGACTCTGCTCCATTGGGTGAAACCAAGAGTGTCCAATTCAGTTGGGGGAGTAAACCTCTTTCTGATCAACATTTCAATAGTTGGGTATTTCCTCTTCTTCCCATCTCTTGATCTGGACCTAAATTGCTCATCATAAGATTCAAAGTTGCCCTATAACAAGATCAAATATCAGTTCTACTGAAAGAACAGATGAAAGATTACAAGTTCACCCATATTTTTCCCGTTTCCTTACTCACTCTTATCAACTTTGAGTTAAATCTAATTAAAAAGTGATGTGCAATTCCCTCAAATAAATAATTTCATACAGTAAAATACTACAATATTATCCCAATTACATTAGAATTTAAATAAAGCTCGAGTTTTAAATAGATAACGTTTTTAATATACAACCATGAAAATAAAAAAATTTAAAAATATCTTTAATTAAAAATTGTAATTTTAAATTAAATAAATTTTCAATTTTATACAACTATTTTTTATTTTGTAAAATTAAAAACTATTATAGAATTTAGACTCAATAAAACTATATATATAGCTAACTTCGTCTTCTTCAGTGAAGCAGAAAGTTCCCGCTCAAACCCTTCAACGGTTTCCCACATTTCTTCTTCTACTTGGTTTTTTTCGTTTTCTCCAATTTTTCTTGCCCTACTGGTTACGTTCTTGCTCTCTGTTTCTTCTTCTTTGATTCCTTTCTTCTCATTCCTTGAGCAGAAACAGGTTTTTAAGAGAGTTTGGTCGATCAAAAACCAGTCTTTTCCACATCCCTCCTGTTTTCTCCAGCTTGAAGCCTTGAACTAGTAAGTATAAACAATATTTTGCACTTCTTTCATTAATTTCTTTAACTTTTAGTTGTTCCGGTTTGTGGGTATTTGGATTTCATGACAGAGCAAAGGTTTTACAGGGCTTTGTTGGATCAAAGAACCAGTCTTTTTCCACAGGCCTCCCTTTTATCTCTTGCTTGGAGTCTGAACTACTGAGTACTGAAAAGGGTCGGATTAGGAAAAAGAAAAATTAGAGAAAGTTCTGAACTTTTTGGTTTATATCTTTAGAATTTTCATGTGTTTCTTCGATTAATTTCTTTAACCTTTTCTAAACATTTTGGTTTATATCAATGCGTTTCTTCGATTAATTTCTTTAACCTTTTCTTGTTCTGGTTTGTGGGTGTTTTGATTTCTTTTAATTTACCATAAGATCAGGTGAGAACAGGCCCTGAATATTGGAATCATGCAATGGTTTCAAGAAATATTGGTTTGATTTGCTAATAGTTAAGGAACAAATTCTTATTGTAATTTTCTTTGCTCGCGACAATGGGTAAAGACATTGAGATTGTTTATTTTAATGAGAACAGCTAGTTCGGATACACCAGGTAAGGAAGTTTAAATGAAATCCAGAATCAGAACTATATTTGAAATGCATTTCTTTTTTATGTTCTTTTCATTATATGATGATGACTTTGTACTTTGATTTGCATTTATGAACATTTGAGTCTCATTTTCGTACTTAATTTCTCAGTGAGTTCTACTACTGGTACTGATAGCAGCCAAAATTCAACTAAAACAGTATGCTTTTTTCCTTTCCCTGCTATCTCATAATTTCATATGAATTCTAACATATTTTGAGGTTTAACAATCCTTTTAACATCTGATTTAGCTACCCATTTGGGTTGTGTTTCCTTTTGCAGCTTCTGTTAGATGAGATTAAGAGAATTAATGAGAGGCTAATTCACGTTTCGGTCAAGTTGGATTCAGATCAAGATGCTGCTAGAGGCAGGGAAGGAATTACTGTCACATGTTCCTTCAATCCTGTTCCTCTTACTCGACCTCTCGAGCTACTTATTAATGCAATTGTAAGGCATGGAAGGTGGACATTTTGAAATTTGATTTGCAATGAATGCTGATATGCTTGTCACTGTCTACAGCTCCCTTTTCCTCCGCTACGGTTGCTAATTCTGGCCGATTATCCTGAATCATCTCCGGTAATCTTAAAAGGTTACAAGTGGTGAGCAAATTTGAAACTCATAATGCATTGAACCATTCAGTCTGGAACTTCATATTTAGGATATATGATATAACTATCATCACCTGAGCAGGGAGGAGGCTGAAGAGATATCACAGGAGGTAAAAGTGAGGTTTAACAGACATATTGGGGCACTCTCGCAACCAATTTGTCTTGCAGAGATGGCAGGGAGTTGGCAATTTTATATTGCAGAAGTCATTAATGAATATGCTCAGAAACTTGGTTATCCAACCTTCAGTTCAAAGAAGTAACAACCTAGGATCCACATTTTTTTTATAGAACTATATACAGAAGAATGATCATATCTCTTTAGTTGGTGAGTTGTTGAATTTAGATTGATTGATTGATAGACATGGAATATAGATAGACAAAATCTTTCAGATGCTCTGTTGTTATTCATGTAGACTAAATCTTTGCTACAGGGCACTATGGATGATAACTTCATGTTGTATAGATTTGCATAAGCTTTGTATATGAAAGCTTTGAAATTCAACTGAAACCTTCAACATCATACGTCAAAAAACAGAATCATTATTTTCATAGGATTTATCTATATTGTCATACAACAGTGGCAATCATTCTTAGCAGATAATTCACTCAAAAGCCAAACCCTAATATCATCTACACATATAGTCCTAAAATAGTAGTTAGAATCTATACTTATCTACAAAGTGATCTGGTTGAAGACCAGCTTGCATAGAAGTTCAAGACTCTGCTCGAGTCTCCATTGGCTGAAACCAAGAGTGACAATCGTCCAATTCAGTAGGTGTAGCAACCCTCTTTCTGATCAACATTTCAATAGTTGGGAATTTCCTCTTCCTCCCACCTCTTGGTCTGGACCTAAATTGCTCATCAGATGATTCAAAGTTGCCCTGTACCAAGATCAAATATCAGTTATTCTGCAGGATACATTGGATTGAATCAGTTCTTTTACCCCTATATAATATTTATAATATTTGTTCATCAATCAGAACATGTGTATCAATATATGTACCATTTATTGTTCCTATATAATCCAAAAAAATAAAATAAAATATTAAAATAATAATTAAATATATAAATGTATCTGAAAATATGAAAAGAATTTTGAATTACGTTAAATCTCAAGAGATGCATTAGTAAAAGAAGGTAGAGTAATGTCTCTCTTTGTAAGATGATTAAAAGTACTTTGAAATTGGCCGGTGGAATATTAAAAGCATGCCACATTACCTTTAGTTGTCTTACTATGTTCAATAGTCATCGAGAAAATTGTCAATTTTTTTCACCACAATTAAATGACTTATTCCCTTTAAGTTTTATAAATTCTTTAACTCGTCACATAAGTTCAAGAAGATTATCTTGTTCATTCTTAAGTTTTCATAAATCTTTATGGGATTCTCATTCAAAAGTTTTAATATTTAATCACGACTTGATAGAGCAGAAATTCTATATGATTGTTTTTATAAATGAAAATATTTATTATCTTCCCCCAATTAGAGAAATAATGATTACCTTCATCAGTTCACTATTAAAATCTGATTTGAAACCTAATAATGAATCAATGAATCTACAATGCCAACAATGAATAATTAATAAAACATTCACAGCAGCGTCAGCTTATTAATTATCAAAGGGCACATCCCGAATGGTCATAATAGTTCCTGGGCCTTAATTTGGAAATGAGCGAGACCTCAGCAGATCAGAGCTTTCCTTTGGCTCATGACTAAAAAAAAACTCCTGACGAATCAACAAAAAGTGGCAAGACATATTGCGACAGATAGCAGCTATCACGTATGTAGACAGGAAGAGTGCACCTTACGTGTAATTCGGGACTGTCCGAGAGTGTTAGCTTTTTGAAGGAAATTTTTCTCGGAAGTAGTCAATATGGAATTTATCCATCAGGACGAGGAGGTATGGGTGAAATCTAACCTACTGAAGCACTCACAGGTGATACAAGCATAATGGTTTACTATTTTCTAAGTCGCATGCTGGATACTTTGGACGTGACGAAACAAAAGTCTTTTTGAAGTTGAGTTTGATTTGCTGGAAGATGGTACGAAGGCAGTTATGGAGTACGTGGAGTGGATAGTAAGGGCGAGGGCAGTGAAAAGATGTATGTTTCAGAACCAGGGCCTCTTGGTGGGCAGTTGAGTGGGATGGACAAAACCACCAGAGGAATGGTTCATACTCAATATGGATGGAGCTTTTAAACAGGGGTCGCACATCGCTACTGCTAGTGGCTTAATTTGAGACTGTCACGGGCAGTGCTACAGATGATTTTTTCAGCACATTGGTGGCAGCTAGTGATTAACAGCTAATTCTGGGGAGTCCACTCGAGCCTCACGCTAGCTTGATCACTTGAGTATCGCCGGATCATATTATAAGTGGACGCCTTAAAAGTTATTAACATACTATCATCTCCCATTATCGATATTGATATAAATAATTTTTTGTTGACAAGTATCCGTGATTTACTCCAAAGAGATTGGGAGGTTCAAATCTAACACGTACATCGTGAAGGGAACCAGTGCACGAATAACCCGGTCGCCCTTGCAGTCATGATCAGCCCAGGATTTCATATTCTTCAGGAGCCTCCAATGTCAGTCCAGGATCTCATCCAAAGGGACAAGCAAGGAGCAGTGTTATGTAAAGCTACGCAATAGTTAGATTAATCGTGTTTATAGTTTTTCCCTTGTAAAAATAAAATAAAATATTTAGTCAAAAGGTTTAATCAAACATTAACTTAAAATATTCATACAAAATATAGATTTAACATAATTTAAAATGTTCAAACTATGAAATAGTTCTTAACATAAAAGTGTCAAATTATTAAAAAATTGATATGCAATAACATGAAAATACAGCTATAGCGTCATGATCGAGTTCAGCTTTCTTATATCTGTCATCTTCGTAAAAGTATTCCTATAAAGTAAAGAATCATGTAAAGCCTTCACGAGCTTTTCATATAGATACCCCTAACACTCAATTTATCTAAAGAATTTAAACATTTTATTATTATATTTTTAAACATTGTTAAACAAATTTAAAATTTTAACTAAATATTATTTTTTGCAATAATAATTTATTCTTCCTAATTACATTTAAGAATGTATTTCTCTGAAATGAAACGTAATTTCACCAAATTAATTTAAATTATTTCCTTTAAAATTATAAAAACTTTTGATAATTAAAACATTTTTTAGAAGAAATTCCTTTTAAAATGACCAAATGAAAATTTTTAAAACATAGTAAAAAAGCTTTAAATGAAATTTTAAGGGCTTTACTTATATAACAAATAACAACGTGTATTTAGTTCAAAGATAAAAAAAAAGAGGCCCAATAAATTTAAAAGAAAAGTATTATTATAATAAAATAAATCTTGAAATCATAACATAACAAAAAGAAAAATGTAATTAACAATGACATGAAATTGCCTCAAATAAATACTTTCACATAAATTTAATATAATTTTAAAATTTATTTTCAATTAAATATTTTTATTTTATAGAAATTTTTTGTATTAAAAACTATTATAAAATTCTCTAAAACCCATTAGGTGGAAAATGATTTATAATAACATATTATTGAGTCTAATTTTTTCATGCTATATATATATACAGCCAACTTCGTCTTCTTCGGTGAAGCATAACGTTCCCGCTCAAACCCCTCAACGGTTTCCCACATTTCTTCTTCTACTTTGTTTTGTTGCTTTCTCCAATTTTTCTTGCTTATTCCTTGAACATGAACAGGTTTTTAACAGAGTCTGGTCGATCAACCAGTCTTTCACGCATCCCTCGCTTTTATCTCCAGCTTGAAGACTTAACCAAGGAACTGAGGAAGTATAAACAATCTTTTGCACTTCTTTCATTAATTTCTTTAACTTTTAGTTGTTCCGGTATGTGGGTTGTTGGATTTCATGAACAGAGCAGAGGTTTTGTAGAGCATTGTTGGATCAAAGAACCAGTATTTTTCCACAACCCTCCCTTTTATCTCGTGCTTGGAGTCTTGAACTACTAAGTACCAAAGACACTGAGGTTGTTTCTTTTGATGAGAACAAGTTAACTAGTTCAGATACACCAGGTAAAATAACTCCGGATGAGTTTAAATTAAAATGCATTTCTTTTTTATGTTCTTTTGCTCATATAATGATGAGTTTGTGCTTTGATTTGCATTTATGAACATTTGAGTTTGATTTTGGTGCTTAAATTTCTCAGGGAGTTCTACTACTGCTACTGATGGCAGCCAAAAGTCAACTAAAACAGTATGCTTTTCCCTTTCCACATTTTTCTTATGAATTTTAGCAGATTTTGAGGTTTAACAATTCTTTTAACATCTGAATTAGCTACTCATTTGGGTTGTGTTTCTTTTTGCAGCTTCTGTTAGATGAAATTAAGGGAATTAATGAGAGTTTAGTTCACGTTGTGGTCGATTTGGATTCAGATGAAGATACTGCTAGAGGGAGGAAAGGAATCATTGTCAGATGTTCCTTCATTCCTGTTGGTCTTAGTGGGCCTCTCGAGATACTTGTTGATACTTGATACAATGGTAAGATATGGAAGATGGCCGTTTTAAAATTTGATTTGCAATGAATGCTGATATGAATCATCTCCTGTAATCTTAAATGATTACGAGAAGTAAGCAAATTGGAAACTCATAATGCACTGAACCATTCACTCCCAAACCATTCACTCCCAAATTCATTTTTAGGATATCACCTGAGCAGGGAGGAGGCTGAAGAGTTTGCAGAGAAGGTAAGACTGAGGTTTAACAGGCATGTTGGAGAACTCTCAGAACCAGCTTCTCTTGAAGAGATGGCAATGAGTTGGCAACTTCATATTGCAGAAGTCATTAATGAACATGGTCAGAAATATGGTTATGAAACCTTCAGTTCAGAGAAGTAACAACCTATGATCCACATTTTTTTTGTATAGAACACTATGCAGAAGAATGATCACATCTCTTTAGTTGGTCAGTCGTTGAATTTTAACATGTGGACCATTTATTATCCCTATATACAGTCCTAAAAAATAAACTATTAAAATAATTATTCATCATAAAAATACAATTAAAATAGTAATTAAACATATAAATGTGCCTGAAAATATGAAAAAAAAATTGAATTATGTTAAATTTCAAGAAACATGTTGGTAAAAGGTGAAGTAATTACTCTTTTTATAAGATAATTAACTATATATCAAACTTTGAGAAATTATTGTTTAAGTCAAAAGTTGAAAATGCTCTACATTAAATTTAGTTGTCTTAACGTGCCTTGTAGTCATCAAGAAAATTTTTACTTTTTCCTTCACAATCAAATGGATGATTCCTTTTAAGCTTAAATTTTTCAACTCATCCTATAAGCTCATAAAAATTATCTTGTTCATTCTTAAATTTTTATAAATCTTTGAAAGATTTCCATTTAAAAGTCTAATGTTCAAATGAATTTTTTTCTTTTCCTCGATTAGAAAAATAATGATTATCTTTATCAATTCGTCATCAAAATATGATTCAAAATCCAATAATGAATCCATGTATCTACAATACCAACATTAAATAATTAATAAAATATTCAATCAAAAAGTTAACCAAACATAAACTTATAAATATTCATACAAGACATAGACTTAACATTCAGTCATGCATTTATGCAAAACATAAACTTAAAATATTCAAATTATAGATTAATTCTTCTATACAAATTAATAAGAATTCAATATGCAATAACATAAAAACATAATTAAAGCCGCATGACCGAATTCAACTTTCTTGCATTTGTCATTTTCATAAAAAATATTCTTATAAAATTAAGAATCACGTAAAACCTTCATAATATTTCCATATTGTACACTCTCAATACTTAATTCATCTAAAAAGATTTTTCTTGCAATAATAATAGTTTATCTCATATGAAGTATAATTTAACGACATTAATATTTAAATATTTTCCTTTAAAATTATAAAACTTTGTGATAATTAAAGCATTTTTTGAGAAGAAATTCCTTTTAAAATAAACAATTACATAACAAAAGAATAAAATGTAATTAAAAATGTCATGAAATTGCCTCAAATAAATAATTTCACGTACAATTTAATAAAATTAAGTTTTAAATATATAATACTATAATATTACCTCAAATAAATCTCTAGCTAACAATAAATAAAACTTTTATATGCCATTAAAATAAAAAGTTTTAAAATTATTCTTAAATAAAAATTGATATTTTAAATTAAATAATTTTTATTTTATAAAACCAAATTTATTTTATAAAATTAAACACTAAATATAAAATTCTCTAAAAGCAGTGGTGGAGATAGATTTATAATAAAATATTTTTGAGTCTAAATTTTGCATGCTAATATATAGCTACCTTCGTCTTCTTCAGTGAAGCAGAACGTTCCCGCTCAAACCCCTCAACGGTTTCCCACATTTATTCTTCTTCTTGGTTTTGTTGCTTTCTCCAATTTTTCTTGCTCTACTGATTACGTTCTTGCTCTTTGTTTCTTCTTCTTTGATTCCTTCTTTTATCTCCGGATTCCTTGAACAGAAACAGGCTTTTAGCAGAGTTTGGTCGATCAAAAACCAGTCTTTTCCACATCCCTCGCTTTTATCTCCAGCTTGAAGCCTTGAACTAGTAAGTATAAACAATCTTTTGCACTTCTTTCGTCAATTTCTTTAACTTTTAGTAGTTCTGGTTTGTGGGTATTTGGACTTCATGAACTTAGCAGAGGTTTTACAGAGATTTGTTGGATCAAAGAACCATTTTTTTTCCACAACCCTCCATTTTATCCCGTGCTTCGAGTCTTGAACTAAGTACCGAAAGGGATCGGAGTACGGAAAAGAAAATTAGAGAAAGTTCTAAACGTTTCGGTTTATATCTCAACTTTTTATGTCTTTCTTCGATTAATGTCTTTAACCTTTTCTTGTTCTGGTTTGTGGCTGTTTTGGTTTCTTTTAATTTAACTTTAGATTAGGTGAGAATAGTTCCTGAATATTGGAATCATGCAATGGTTTCAAGAAATATTGTTTTGATTTGCTAATAGTTACGTCACAAATTCTTATTGTAATTTTCTTTGCTCAGGACGATGGATGAAGACTATGTGATTGTTTCTTTAGATGGGAACAAGATAACTTGTTCAGATACATCAGGCAAGGACGAGTTTGACTATGTGATTGTTTCTTTAGATGGGAACAAGATAACTTGTTCAGATACATCAGGCAAGGACCAGTTTAAATGAAATGCAGAATCCGAACTATATATGAAATGCATTTCTTTTTTATGTTTTCTTGCTCATATGATGACGAGTTTGTACTTGGATTTGCATATATGAACATTTGAGTTTGATTTTCGTGTTTTAATTTCTCAGGGAGTTCTACTGCTGTTACCGATGGCAGCCAAAAGTCAACTAAAACAGTATGCTGTCTCCTTTCCTTGCCATCTCATAATTTCTTATGAATTTTAGCAGATTTTGAGGCTTAAGAATCCTTTTAACATCTGATTTAGCTACCAATTTGCGTTGTGTTTCCTTTTGCAGCTTCTGTTAGATGAGATTAAGAAAATTAACGAGAGGTTAGTTCACGTTTTGGTCGAGTTGGATTCAGATGATGGTGCTGCTGGAGGGAGGGAAGGAATTACTGTCAAATGTTCCTTTATTCCTGTCGGTCTTAATGGACCTCTCAAGCTACTTGTTGATACAATGGTAAGACATGGAATATGGCCATCTTGATTTGCAATGAATGCTGATATGCTTGTCACTGTTTACAGACCCCTTTTCCTCCGCTATTGTTACTAATTCTGGTCGATTATCCGGAATCATCTCCCGTAATCTTAAATGATTTGACTATCTATAAGAGGTTTAAAAGAGACATCGAGGAACTCGTAGAACCAACAAGGGGCTGGCGATTTTATATTGCAGAAGTCATTAATGAATATGCTCAGAAATCTGGTGTTGGAACCTTCAGTTTAAAGTAACGATCCACTTTTTTTTGTATAGAACAATATGAAGAAGAATTATCATCTCTTTAGCTGGTGAGTTGTTGAATTTAGATTGATTGGTAGGCTCTGAATATAGACAGAAAATCTTTCAGATGCTCTATTGTAATTCCTGTAAACTGAATCTTTGAAACAGTGCACCGAATAATAATTCCATGTATGCTTTGCTATTCCATAGAAGTTGTATAGAATTGCATAAGCTTTGTATATGAAAGCTTTGAAATTCAACTCAAACCTTCAAGATCATACGTCAAAAAAAGTATCATTAATTTCATACGATTTATCTATATCGTCACACAGTAGTAGCAATCAATCTTAGCAGACAGTTCACTCAAAAGCCAAACCCTAAAATCATCTATACATACAGTCCTAAAATAGTAGTTAGAATCTATACTTATCTACAAAGTGATCTGGTTGAAGAACAGCACAGACGTTCAAGACTCTGCTCGCGTCTCCATTGGGTGAAACCAAGAGTGGCAATCGTCCAATTCAGTTGGGGGAGTAACCCTCTTTCTGATCAACATTTCAATTGTTGGGAATTTCCTCTTCCTCCCACCTCTTGGTCTGGACCTAAATTGCTCATCAGAAGATTCAAAGTTACCCTGTACCAAGATCAAATATCAGTTCTTCTGCAGGACACATTAAGGTCCCAGCTTGATAATGTGTCCAAATAAAGTAGGAAGCCTACCGGAGTATAGACATGGCGCCCAGATTTTTCATGATTGTCTCTAACATGCTTGTATGCGAAACTCGCGTCACAACCTTTAAACCCACATGCAAATTGGCGGACTTGAAGGTGCACTGCCTTTACATGCTGATTAAGATTTGTTTTCTGGGAAAAAGAATCAATCAAAGATTATTTCAATCACAATTTAGAGCACGAGCAATGCAAATCAAAAATGAAAGTGTCTTACAGTTGAAAATCTATGTTGGCAATCCTTGTAATGGCATTTAATACTCTCGGCCAAGGTGCCTCCTCCTTCATGAGATCGGAGATGTCTCTTGATGTTCTTTTTTAGCTGTTTAGTCCCGCAAACCTCACAAGTAATATACTGGTGGCAGGCCTTGACATGGGCCTTTAAACATTTATCATTGGAAAAATACTTCATACACCCTGCTTCCAAACAGATTGCCTCTACCGAATCCAGTTTAACTGCAATGAAACGATTATTAGCAGAATTACATCAGCAGGGAAGTTGCAAGAATTCCATATGCTTTAAAGTGTCCACCGAAAACCAGAATGGAGAAGGAAGACAAATTCTACTATTTCTAAAAGAACAACTATTCCAGCACATGACTGTGCAACCATCTGTATGAATGTCCGCGCAAAACAGACAAATACTAAAACAGGAAAGAGTATAATAGAATTGTATGGGCAGATGACTTGCCATGTGAATCTTCATGTTTTTTCAGCTTAGAAGGATATCTGAACACCTTGCCACAACCTGCTTCTGGGCAAGCATACTCCTCCTGACTAACAGAGGGGGACTCTACACAATGCAGTTCCCTCACATGTCTCTTCACATTATCAGCGAATGAAAATTCACGATTGCAACTCTCAATTGGACACCTGAAGACTTTCCCTTCATGCTGTATAAGATGGCGAGTTAAGTGGTCTTTCCTTCTATAGCTGGCATGACAGTCATCAACAGGACAAGTAAAAGGTCGCTGCAAAATCACAAGCATACAGAAGTATTATTAATAAAATTCCGTAGATAGCTAAAACAAAGTTCAATACCAATTCAAATAAGCCTTCAAACCTCAAATTAAACCCACACGTGATTGAGGCTCGCTTGATGGAGCTTCTCAGGTGGTCACCCATCCTGATACTGGTCCACTCAAGTCCATACTTTTAGCCTCGCGCATTTTGGAGTTCTGATATTGGGATCCAATGCTTCACGCCACATCCAATTTTTTGTCATTAACAAAAGAATGAATTCCTGCAAAGTTAATAATTCAATAACATCCAAAAATACTAATATTAACCTAATAATGAAAGAAGTATAATTAAACCCAAATGATACTTCTTCATTCCTCTAGTTTCAAGTGTTGAGAACAGCTATCAACATCTTCTAGAATAGAAGTACCTCAAGTGAATGACTTTGCATGTGCTGTTTCAAATAAGCAGGCTTATTGAAGAAAGCACCACACTCTTGGCATGTATTATCATTGGATTTAATTTCCTCATCAACTCTTTTTTCACATCTCCTTTCTTCTTCCTTGTGTATAGAATGTATATGAGACGTAATAAGAGTCTTTTTGGATCTGCAAATACCACAATATTTGCAGTAATAGCGTCTTATATCTCTAAATATACTTCTTTCTCTTCCTTTATGCTCTTCCTCCATCTTTGTCAGTCTAATCTCTGAATGGGACTTCAGTTTCAAGCTTCTGCAATTTAATTCAACAAACACAAGAAATCAGAAGCTAAAACCCTAATATCACTAGAATTCATACAGACTCAGAACATCAAAGACATTAAACTCTCTAAAATGATGAATTTATATCTTCAAATAAACACAAGAAAGAAGTTGATAGCAGTTAAAGTTAGACCTTTTAGATTAAGTACCTGGCAAGTCTACAACATTAATCTCACAGCATATCGAAAATTCATGAAAAACATTCACGACAAAATGAAAAGCAAGGCAAAGGGTCCCCAACATTAAACACACAGCACATCAAGAATTCGTGCCAAACATTCTTTAAACTAGAAAACAAGAAACAGGGTCCTCTAAAGCTTGGAATTTCACCTCCTAAAATATGTCCAGCACAGGACATCAATAATTCGTCAAAAAATTCACGTTAAAATGGAAAATAACGCAAAAGGTCCTCTAAATCTTGGAATTTCACCTCATAAAGCTTGGAATTCGATCTTGAACGGTAAATACTGGTATAGGAACAGAAGGAATACTAATGAAACACACAAAAAAGAATGGGGCTTTAACAGTTTCGACCAACCAAATGATGCTTGCAGGGGGAAAAAAAAAAACCATACCAGTCAGGAACAGAGTATCGAATGAAGAATCAGAAGAAGAAGTCGACTACAGTCTGAAAACGCAGACAACAGCTCGTCAGAAGCAAATACAAAAACAACCCCGTTCCAGAAAGAGCCAGATCTATCGTATCGAAACAACAGATGGTGTTGATTTTGGGGGTCTTGTGAGACCACAAGCGAAGACTCAAAACAGAGTGACCACAGGCAGAAGCAGAGCGAGCCGCTTTTTCTTCTGAACATGTACATAGCGGGACAGCTTATATAGGTAGTGAACTAGGGTTTGAGAAACTATTTAAAGTAATAAGAAATTTAGAATTATTATAAAGTTATTGTGCATATAATTAACGATAGTTTATATAAAAAATATTTAACTTTTTAATAAAATATAAATTTTATTTATATATCTCTAATTATAAAAAATTATATAATTTTCTTTAATAGAACTTGTAATTATTATATTTCGATTATATTTTTAATAATTCATAAATTATTGATTTAAATAAATTATTTGATGAATTAGTAATTTATAATTAATTAGTAGATAGAATTTAAATAGTATTTGTAAATTTTCTTAATCACACTTTAAAATTTCTTGTTATTGTTATATAATTTTAAACTTTATTTATTTTTTACAAAATTAAATAATATATGTATAGTGAAACAAATAATTCTTCCTCCTTAAATAACTTCATCATCGTTATCACACTCATCCTGAAATTTTGCTCCTTAAATAACTTCATCATCGTTATCACACTCAGTCTGAAATTTTACAATAAAGTAAAGTCTAAAAAAGTACAATGATAAGAAAGAGTATTATAATAAACAAATAGTTACTTTTTTAAAATAAAGGATTAATGTGATAATTACGAATTTAACCTATTAAATATAATCTTTGGAGTTAGGAGTATCTAACTTTACCTAAAGTTTGGGTCCATGGCCTTCAAGTTAGTACATGATCTCAATAAAAACAAAAAACAATCAAAGCATCACTCGAAAGGCCTCCTTTTGTCAATTCATCAGCCGTCCTTGAAGACAAACTTTTGCTCCCACACACACAGTAACCTTTATGGCAGAGAAAGCCATCCCAGAAGAGATGCCTTCCAAAGCTTCAGATTCCAACCAAGAGCCACCTCCATTAGAGACCACTTCTTCTTCTTCTTCTTCTTCTTCTTCTTCTTCTTCTTCACAGAACTCCAAGACCCAAGACCCAGAAAGCAGCAGAGGATCCAAAAGGAGAAAGAACTGCCCCACAGCTCTCAACACAACCCAAGAATCAATCCCACCAAACGGAAGCTTCTCCTTCACATTTGACACCAACCCCAGTGGAAATTCTCAAGAAACAACACCAAAGTTTGGATCTTTTAACCCGGTGACATCCACTCATCAGAAACACAGACAGTGTTCTCACTCTCATGACTCAGTCTACACAATTTCACCACAGGAAGAAGATAAAGAAGCTCGTCAGACAAGTGACGAGACAGAGGTTGATGAATCTGGATTGGGAGTTTAAGAAGACTTAGAAATTGAACATCCTTATTCTGTCTTCTTCTTCTTTTTTTATTCATGTATGGAGATGATTGACTGTACAAGATTAGATATGGTTCGTGTTAAAAGAAGGCATCTTTCTTGCTTCCTTCCTTTTTCTTACAACCACTTGCTAACTAAGGTTGTAGTGTCTGCCAGTAATCTCTGTTTAATCAGCTCACATCCACGTGCGGCCTTCAATTATTTGGACTATCATAGTGTTTATGATGTGCATATACACTGTAGATGACGTTATCAACTTAAAAGCATAAAGCATTCACTGTTTGTGTTCTTAGTTTAAAACCACTTGAATAGACGACTTTGCTAATTTTAAAATTAGCAAAAAAGTGTATTTGTCGTTTAGAATAGAGCTTAAATAGACAAAAATGTATATTTTTAAATAAAAATAGATTTTATTGTCTTATAATTAGCTTTCTTAAATAAAAAAAGAGTTATACTATAACGTGATAGTGAGGTCTATTGTTGCACATTTCGGATAATAAATCTGACTTGTCATATAGTAATAAGACTTGTTTTTATTTAATAAATAAATAATAATATCCGGTCGTGACATTTAACTAGTAAAAAGTTAATCCGGTTAAATTTTTCATCCATTTAAAGTTTATTTTGAATGTTTTTAAATCATTAGGACTCAATCTAACCCTTTTGAAATATTATGATATGTTTTATGTTTTGTTATAAAAGTTGAATTTCAAAATACACTTTTAGACTTATAAAATAAAATCGTTTTAAAAAGTTAAATTAAAATAATGTTTTAATTAATAATAATAATATATAAAATATATAATAAAAGAACAAAGTATGCTAAATATAGAAAATCATCAACGAGATAAAAAGCCAAGTCACCTACCTGTGACGGAGCATCAAGCAAAAGCAGGGTAAGATAGTGCGCTGTCTGACACATTTAGCTGGCACTGCCGACGTGGAAGTACGTGGCTAGGCAGAGGGAGGTGATGGTGACCTAACAGAATTTTTAAATGAGAGGAAAAGTTGGTTAATAAAAAGACAGGAGGGACGACCAAGGGAGGTGGTGGAGAGAGAGGTGTTTTGGAAAAATATCCGGTGACGGAGGACGATCGGAAGATCGGACAGTCTGCTTCTCTAAACTCCCATTGCCTTTCGTCTCCCCCGAAGGCCTCACTCAGTGTTCAGGGTATACTTCCCTTTGTTGTTCCTTTTCAATTCGTCTTTTTTATTGAGATACTTTGAAGAGGGATAGTTCAGTGATTTTCGTATTCCCTTTCGGAAACAAATTCAATTTTGAATCTGGTTTCGCCATCGCTTTTATGTCTTCCGTCGACTCTAACAACCAGTATAACCATTGCTTTGGATAAGTGGCTTCAGTCATCTTCTTCCTCCCGCGGCTGGTAACCTGCTTCATGTTTTGTACTCCTATCAGTTCCCTACTCTTTTCTGATGCATATGCTTGTCATCATGTGACCATTTCGTAGTTTTTTGTCGGTAAACTAAGGTAAGGGGAAGTTTATATGATATTTGAAGATTCTTCGATTCCAGTAGTTATTGTTCTCTGAATTTCATAATAAAACTTTATAAATAAGTGAGGGTCCGAGTTGAAATCTTTGGTTAATTAGAATCGTATAGTTGTATAAGATCAGACAATCGATTGCACAATTTTGTAATTAACATTTTGTCATATCGGCCGGAGTTTCCCCCTTATTGCGGAACTTTGGAGAGTCTACTCAGGTCTTCACTTGACATGGAATATGGGCTTCCGGCGAGTTATCCTCGAAGTGGATTCCTTGGAGGTAATAAATATCCTATCCACAGTCAGACTACTTTCAACTGACTATTCTTTTTGGTGTCAGGTATACGGGAGCTGTTATGTCGCGATTGGGAATTGAAGTTCCAACATGTATATCGGGAAGGCAATCAGAGTGCGGATAGTCTTACTGCTCTTGCTGCTTTCTCTAGCCCCGGGTTCCACACCCTTCAGGAGGCACCGTCGCTTGTTATCACCTCTATGTCCCGTGATTCCCACGACGTCTTGTATCATCGTTCTCTAACCTAGTTGTTCTTGTTTTCTTTTCCCTTGTATTAAAAAAACATATATTTTGTCAAATGTCAGGGGTCGGGTTTAGGTCTAAGTTCGAATACTAGAGACTAAATATGTATGACATAATACTTCAACTCAAAACTTTATCGACTAATTATAAGTTTTTTTTATATATAACATACGTATATATATATAAAGATACGGGAAAATTATATTTAGGGATTGTAAAAGAAAAAAAAGGCTTAAGAAAAATTAATAAAAGGTGATCAAGAATGATACAATTTTACTGAAACTTATCAAAGACACGATCCTTAATAAAAAAATTTAACGCACTAAAATACGGGTAAAGAATCCTATAAAAAGGGATCCTTCTCTTTGTCAGAAGTCTTTTTAATATATAATTTTGAGTTTTATGTTTTATATTTAACCTAATTTTTAATGTGTAGTACTTTTCCCTAATTATTTAGTTTAAGCATTTCCTTATTTAAGAGGTGCTTGGTTAAGGAGATTGTGAATGAACGTATGGATATGAAATGAAAAACATTGGTCGGTTATTTATTATAATTGAATGAAAAGTTTTTTCATCTCATTTTTCGGTATTACTTCATACCTCTCACATTTGAGAGGAATGACTTTCATTCTGCTTGTGAGAATAAGTGTACAGGCATGATAGTCTCTATCACACTCGTGACAATAAGTATCATGGGCGTGGTACTAAATATATTTTCTTTTTTAAATTTTAATTAAATATAATTAAAATATAGTTAATTAACATATAATTAATTTATTAAAATATAATTAATTGATTAATTAGAATATAATTAATTGCTTAATTAATTAAAATATAATTAGTCATTAAAATATAATTAATTGACTAATTATATTTTCATTAGTCAATTAATTATATTTTCTTTTTTAATTTTAAATGAAATATAATTAAAAATATATTTAATTAAAATATAATTAATATATTAATTAGAACATAATTAATTGCTTAATTAATTAAAACATAATTAATTGCTTAATTAATTAAAAATATTTAAATAAAAATAATTAATTGACTAATTAAAATATAATTCATTTATTAATTAAAATATAACAATTTTTTATTTCTTAAAATTTTTAACAAATTAATCATTAATATTAATGGTAATTATTCATTACTCTTAAGCAACAATCATAATTATAATGATTATATTCATTCTCCTTCCTATTATCATTCCCATATGAAACAACCACCCTTTAGTCTAAACATTTTCTTGTAATAACGTGTTTGTTTTATTTATTTACTTGTTTTATTTTTTATATTTACTTACTTATTTTGTCGTTGTTATTCTTTACCTGGTTTTTTATTTATTTTATTACTTATTTTTTAATTTTTTGCACGTAGATATTTATGTTTATTTTATTATCATTTTCTTTTACATCTATTCTTATTTTTATTTTTTACCTTTATTTTTAATTATTATTAAATTATTATCTGTGATTGTTGTTATCTTTGTCTTTATATATAATTCACTCTATTCTTATATCTTTTTTTTTTATACGGAATAATTCCACTTGTGAACTTTTAACACCTCTCTCTCACACACAAATAAATTTCCTCATCTGATATCTAATGAAACCATTTAAATTATTTCATAAATCATCATTTTAATATTTGTGCATAGTTTCACGTTAAAATTTTAAATATTAACCTTTTCATGGATTTAATAACTCCGTACAGTTAAGTTGAAAAATTAAGTTACATCACTACTTAGAATATATAAATACTTTTTATAGGTGGTAATATTAATACCATAAAATTAAAATTAAGATATAACTAGATCGAGAAAAGATGTTAATTTAAGAGAATGAAATGTCAAATATTTTTATTTAAAGAATTAATTAATATTCGAGACAAACTTTCAATAAATTATTGTTTTTCTTACAATTCTAAATGAGAATTTAGATTTTGTATTTTTTGAAATTCACAGAAAATAATTAATTTTTAAAATAAAATATTAGAATATTAAAAATATTTAACCTCAAATTTATTATCTTAAACAAGTAGCAATCGAGCCCAAGTTTGAGCCTGAGCCCGACTCGGCCCAAATAAAATCGAGTCCTTTAAAAAATAAAAATGCAAACCAATATCGTTTTGTTTATAATAGTCAAGCCTCGCAAGGCCCGACGTCAATTGCCATCCTTAGAAAGCCCAAGAATTGCAACACAACAACAAACTCACACCAGGACTTATTCCTACAAATACATATACTCTGGTTCATTATTCATCAATGCAATGTTCTTTATTACAACGGCGGAACCATACGAATGGACTGGATCAAGTGAAGAACAGTACATGGATTCTATAGTTATGTCACCTTAGGTTCTTGCTTAGACTTTCTGGGTTTAACGGCTACAGTTTTATTCTTGAAATGGACATGGATGTAGACTTACAACACATAAGTCTCCTTCCGGGGAGCTCTGTTTATCTGGTTTGAAATCGACACTTGCTGTTTTCCCGAGATCACAGAAGTTTTTTCTCGATTCTCTTGCACATTAGTTTCTCCGAGACCAGGATGTGACCTTCCGCTCGCTTGAACAAGACCTTTGATTGTTGTTTTGAGTGCTTTATCCTTCAATAGAGACTCCATCGTCACATGGACGCCTGTTCCGGTGCATACAATCAAAATCCCCATCAGAATATAGCAATGTCTGCTACAATGGCAATGCCACAGGAAGCATCTTCGTTGAAGTATATATAAGGATGAAGTACTTACGGTATCTCCAATAGTGCCTTGGATTCGTGGGGTCGTTGATCGTCTCCTCCGTTGCAGGGCGAGTCATGTACTCTTCCTTTAAAGCCAACAAATCCTGATCATTAAATAGAGAAGGTTATCTTATGTTTAAGCAGATTCATGACTGTTATACGAATACTTATTTCCAGGTATACTGCACGTAGAAAAACCTCATTCGATCAGTACCTGAAGAGGGAAAATAGCCCACATTGATGGAGCTTCCACATGCTGCCTTATGACAAAATATGCTATATCAGGGGTGCATTTACTGGGTGGATCTGCATCAGATCCCACCACACTCTTGAAATACCTCTGTCTTCTTTCTTCATCTTCTTCCCACCAAGCACGCAAAGTGGAGCAGTCATGACAGGATGGAGCACATACCTGAAGCAAACAATGTAACAACCACAATTTTAATAGTGATCCTAAAGTTTTTATCTTATCCATCACAGCCAAATGTTCTTTTTCCTCTTGAGATCCATGGAGGTAGCAAAAGCAGTGTGAAAGATAAACCAAGAGCACTCGTGCTTCATGGGAGAGAAGAAATGAATACCAATTTTAACTCGGAGTCTCGAGAGTTTTAAATTAAAAAAAATTGATAAAAATTGCAGAGAGAAACAGGAACTCAAGAAAAACAGGAACCCAAGAAATCACAACATAAAGGAAAAAAAATTTAGTCTTAAGCCTCAAAGTGAAACAATTGAAGAGAACTTCCTGCTCGTACATGCCGACATAGATGCATATCTCCGTTACAAATTTGAACAGAACAGAAGAAATAAGAAGAAACTTCCAATGAAACATAATTTTTCATAATCAAGCAAAGAAATGTTTTGATTGTCATCTACGGCTTATAAATTTAATCGTATTTGCTTTCACAGTGTTCGAACAAAGTTTTACTCAATCTCCCGTTTTTCCTTTCCAAAAGTTTCATTACCTAAGCTACCACTGAAGTCCAGTTTCGAGGTCTTGCAAAGCAAAGAACAATAATTGTACAATTACAACAGTTTTATGGTTTACTTGGAACTTAAGGTAATCACATTATAAGCTGGAATGGTATTTCAGATAAGATTTCTCATTGAAACTTTTACACAGAGCGAAGAAAATATCAAGGGGAGTTGAACAAAGTGATCCGTTAATCTTGGTCTTTTCAGAAGTAAAAAGTTATAACAGATAGCAAATTGAAGGTTGACAAGGTAAGGATCAAATTGTTAGAAAATACAAACCTGTAGACGAAAAATCATAGCACATAAAGTCGTAAAATGAACAAAAACAGTACTTATAATGAAGTATCCAGCAAATCTGTTATGCTCAATAGAGATATGACTTGAGAAAGCGAGAGTAAAAGCACTCAACAACATTCCAAGGTATAAATAATTCATTAAGTACATTTCTCAATGAGAATAGAACTCACGGTCATGTAGCTGTATTGAGAAGGAATACCAAACTCTAAGTCGGGTTCACTGGGCATACGTTGAATGCGTAAACCAACAAGTCCCAGTTCTTGCATAACCTACAATAAAATTCCCAATAACAGAACAGAACTTGTGATATTGGGTTTATACAGGAAGATATATTAAAAAGAGAAATTGAAGAGATAAATAACAACTTAAAATTGGGTACATCTGAAGAAACATACAGGGTGGACACAAGCAGGAATAAGGCCCAGATCTTCCCCACAGGCTAACATATCTGATGAATTCAGGAGAACAGGCAAAGTCTTCAAAGCATTTTGTCGCCATAGATTTTCTTGCCGATGGAAGTAGTAATCATAATACAGTCTTTTCAGTACATTTTTGCTGTATGATATGAGAATCAATGAGAGATTCCAGTTTGGAACGAATCACCAAAAATAGAAATTTTAATTTTATTTAATAAACAAAAAGAAATAATTGCTTTGTTTCTCATTATAGAGATGCCTGTCAAGCAAGCAGAAAAAGTATATTGTTACATTACGCAAATATCAGTCTCTTTTTGTACCTAAACATTCCTGTTCAATATGCTCAGAACTACCTGTGATCATCCAAATCATAAAAACTTGAAGTATCCTCAAGATTGAAGCGAGGATAGAATTTACTCGCATCTTCACGATCTCTAATCAGAACTATATTCTGCACAAAATTAAGTAAAGTGAAGCTATGTTAGCAATTTGCCAAGTCTGCTTTTGGAGGTAACTTGCTAGACAGGACCAGTTCACGCTCCATATAGTATAATTAAAGAATCTACAATTGCTTATGACATCATAGGATACCTTAAGAAGATCAAAGAGACCTTGACGTATTTGATCTTCACCCCCCAACAACATGGACTTCTCTGCCAATGACTCCAGCTTGGAAGCAATTTTTTTCTCTGTATTGCAATCCTCCTTGAACTGTGAATAGAATCAAGTATTTACCGAACATTGTTTAATGAAGATAAACAATAATAATAGTGCAAACAACAAACAATCAGATGATTGGATTTTGAGGAATGAACATAGTTTGGAATTTCTTCCTGACATTCAAGACATACTAATAGACCAAAAGCAGGTTGACATTTTTTTCCAGAGAGGATTGGACTATCTAGATTTCGATTGAACCCACACTAAACAATTCATAAGTTAAAAAAAAAAGGCCGACCCATCTTTTTTCCCCATCAAGCATTTATTTCCTAATTAAGGTTCCTCGATGTAATAGGACGAATATATGAGGCTAGCCAAATTTCAACACAAGCGGACAATCTATATATATATATATGCATCAATTATAATTCATGGTGAGAACAAGATGGACTTCAAACATTATCAGCAAAGACCATGACCTTATACCTCATAATGGCCCTTCTGAAATTCATTCAGAAAGTTTGCAGCAATAAACGTCCAAGAAGTTCCAAATTTTTCCTGAGACAAGAAAGAAAAGAAAAAGAACACAGATCAGTCTACCACATGTTACACCCAAATTTACTTTATAGCTAGAATTCAAATAAAAGGGTAGATATTCATATGAAGAAGCTAGATTACAGCCAGAAATTAAATGCACTAACCTGCAAAAATTCCTGCTTTATGTATGGATGGCTCAAACGATTGAAGTCACAAATTCCTTCACTTTCAAGTTCTTCCTACAGCATAACCATTACGTTCACATTCAAACAGTAAGACTACCGAGAC
>JANTPM010000244.1:2042515-2062977 GCA_025434745.1 Erythroxylum divaricatum | reverse complement strand
AAGAAAACAGAACGGAAATTAAACTCTAAAAAGTGCTATTACTTCAGAGGTACCATTTTGAGCATAGATGAACAACAATGAGACAAGGGAACCATTAAAAAAAAGGCAAAAAAAACATACGTTAGAGAAGAGGAAGTAGGATTATGAGGAAGGGGAGCTTATTCATCCACGTGGTGTATGAAAGTGAGTCAAAGATGAAAAATCGTGTTGGAACCGTGCTAAGCAATGATAACAACAAGCTTCTCAAGGAAATTGTATGGATCTAGAAATTAGAACAACATTGCTATTATGAGAAGTTTTACGCTTTTCTTCACAAGCAATATTAATATATATAAGTCTAGCCATAAGGTAAGTCTTGTTGTCAATCGAGCTTATGCATCAGATTCGGCATCCATCTTCAATGTTTCTTTTTGAATTTGTTACCTCTAAATGAGCCATAACTATCCACAATGACAAACAGTAATAAATGCCATTCAGCACACTACTGAAGGACCACAAGGTTGCTACCTTTCTGTCAAGTTGTTTCTTAGCTTCCTGAATTTCTTTCTGCAAGGAAAAGCAAAATGGTAGGTGGTTACTATGATACTGTCCAAAGATATAAACGTAAGTTTAAAAGATGAACTGCATAAAGAATAACCTTAATGTCGTCGGGCAGATTTTCTGTAAGTGCTTGTACTCTTAGATACAGTGGATGCAACGCAAACACAGATAAAGAGCTGCATAACCAACAAAAATTGAGGGGCAGAGAAAATAATCAAGAATCAAGAATTTGAAAATGATAAAAAGAATGAGTATCAGGTATTTGGGTGTAGTTTTCTACCAAGAATCGTTTATAAATATTTTGAGTCATAAATAAAGGAATGCAATGGAGGTTGAGACATTAAAAACCACTGGAAACAGCTGAATCAAAGAGTCAAAACATATTAGACTGTTCAGCGAGCACGGATATTTTAGAGATGATGAGCCCAAGTAGCTGTCCACATCAAATGACCAGATTTTGAAAAATGAAGTTCCCAAGGATGAGCCCCTTTTGCAAATCAGGTAAAGAGTCTTGCTTTTCATGCTATCTTTGCGCAATCCTAAATTTGTAATATACCTGTATGGATAAGAATCCCACCACATCCCATGAACAGATGTATCATTGAGTGGTAGAAGCTGAACTAAATGGAAACCCGATTCCACAGCCCAGTCAACCAGAAGTTTTAGGTCAAGAAACTCTCCAACGCCAAGGTCTGCCTCTGATCTAACAGAAAACATGGGAATTGCAACACCAGCTCCACGCCAAGGCAGCTCCTAGGAGAACAATATGATCAATGACATTCATGTAAGAACCACAGAAAAGTATCATTTCCTGACTCATAGTTTATCTCAGTAGCTTACACGTAGCATGCCATCAGAAAGAAGAATACATCTTGTTAGAACTTTGGAAGAGTCAACAGTGAGCTCCCGGTTTGAGCCTGTCTCTAAAGAGAAATGTCCTGCCTTGTTGTATTTACAGTACTTATATGTAAAGCAACTGTTAAGGAAGAGAATGATAGATACAGAGAGATCGCATATTCATTTCAAAATATTTCAGCAAATATCAGATTATAGGGGACAGATTTCAAAGGATATTTTATTGGAAAATCAGCCTTCTCTAACACAACATCTGCTTGCCACGTTGCGTCCCCAGCATAGCTAAGCTTAAGTCCATCCTGAACTTTCCACTGACCTAACTTTTTAACACTGCCAATTACATACACCTGCATGAATCAAAGGTCATAAAACAAATTAACTTGCAAGATAAGAAAGCTAGTGAGTGCATACTTAAATATGCAAAGAAACACAGGCAGGTAATCAGCGAGAAAAATAACTTACTGATGTCTCTTTTTCTACATTTGGGCAACAAATTTTGAAGTGAACAAGGACATCATCTACCATGATTCAGAAGAATCAAAGTATAAGAGTTGGCCATTGAACAACAATATAAAAAATCAGCAGCAACAATATTAACCAGTTGTATTATGAGACTTGTCTAAAACTACCTGCCTTCTCCAACTTATTTTTAACTCCAAGTGGTCTCTCTATCTCCAAACTCCAACTTCTGCGAAAGATGACATCCTTGAAGGCGCTTCTAAAGGGGATACCATCACCACCAGTCTGGCAGTAAAAGTGACATTCACATCAATCTTTATACATCAAGAAAAAACTCAAATTGGTGACGGAAATCAAGCTACATTCTAGTTGAACTAAATGTATTACTAAAGAAGAAGCACGAAATTCTTAAAGCCAGTTTAGTAAGGCTAGTACCATCCCCAACTACAACAATCCACACCAAGTTTAATCTACAATCTTATCATTACTGGAACAGAGAAAGATAACACAGATTTTTAATGTTCAAGCAAAAGTATAATATGTTACGTAAAATCAAAATCTGATTATGGTTTACTACTCTCCAGTACCTTCTGCTCATCTTAAAAGAACTGCAAAGCGTCCAACTTTTGGAGAAAAAAATCTAACCATAAAAATATGGCCATTCAAGGACTTCTGTTTTGGGAAAAAGAAAAAGGGAAGCAAATACTAGAGCGTAAAACAAAGTGAATAAAAAATGAACTTAACATAGAAAAGGCAGACAGGAGTGGTTAAAAGTCACTTCCTATTCGTTAACATCATAACTGGATAGTATGGGAAAAAAACAGAAACTCCAAATTCTAGAATGAACTTAAATCTAACAGTATATACTATCAGAATTTGTAACGACTAACTGTAATGTTGAGAGGAAGATGAACAACAGAGAGGTTCTCTGAAAATAAGTTAGTTCCAGACAATTTAGAAGTGAATAGTTCTTTTGATAAGAGAATAATGAAATGCGTCTGTTTCTGAATAATTTAGAAAAACAGAGCTTTTCAGTCAAGCAAAGACTAAAAGTATCAGTCCATGAAGCACATAAACGGAAAAAGATTAACAGAAACCATGAAGGATCACCTGCCAAAGATCATGAAGCTCCACGAAATCTCCACCACTGATCCCTAGAGGCAGAAACAATTTGCGCTTCTTTCCCATTTCCCATCTCAACACATTCTTCTTGTCGTCCACCACATAATAATTATACTCACAACTGAATTCATTCCGCACTGCAATACTACCATACCATATAAGTTCATCACCCTGATGAACAGGCCTCAATAACAAGCCCTTCTTCACATTCCAAGAACCCAGGACTGGTTCAGAACCGCATACAAGCAAGCTCTGACCCCATTGAGTGTAATATGGCAATCTAAAGCTCACATTTACTGGTTTCGTGGCCTTGGTCCCAGAAAACAATTCCAAATTCGACATTCCTTCGATGAAAAAAACTCAGATCTTCTTCCACAAAAATCTACAAAAAATGAAATGGGACTTAAGAAAACTAACTGAATTCTCCATTACCAGATTAAAACTAAGAAGAGAATTAATCTTGAACTTGGAAAGAATAAACAAATGAAACCCAGATGACAACGTTAAGAACTTAAGTCAAATTTAATGAATCCAAAGAAAACAACGAGCACCCAGATGCAGATAATGATCAGTTTCCCCACCAGAAAAAAAGAAAAGGATGGAATTAGAAGAATGAAGGAATAATAATTAACACAATCAAACCCCAGAAGTAGCTACCTTTTCTCAAATCAAAATGATTAGTTTCAACGTAGATATTACTAGAATAAGTGAAGCTTTATTGTGGTGTATACTCTGATAACAAGTGCAAAAGGCCAGAGACATAACAGTGGAATCTATCAGCAAGATTTGTATTATTCGATGCAACAAAAAAGATATTAACTTTTCAACAGAAATGTGTAGCACAGAAAAGGGTTTTGTCCTTTCTATAGGGAAGATAATATTTTTTATACAAAAAGCAGCAAACACATATGCAATCTGAGACATACCTTCTCAATCTCAAATGACAAAGTAGCAAGTTGAGAGTGAGGAGGATATTTTGCTGGACGAGGGAGAGAGGGAGAGGGAGAGGGAGGTGCTAAAGTTAGCAACTTTGAAAGCTCCTTTCACGATAGAGTACTGAGAGAGTGACAGTTGGGCATTGAAAGAGCCATCCTTCAAGTTTATGTAAGCTACTCATCGTCTTTTTTCTATTAATTGATTACAGTCTAAGCTCATTACTCACCACAAGCTTTGTTCTTGCCTACCACGAGAATTGAATTTAGCGAAAAAGATAAATTTTAAATTAATTAAAATTTGAAATTAAATTTAAATATAAATATATTGTAATTATAAATTTATTTTTTCTTAAATAAATATATTGTAATTTTAAATTTATGTATTTTAAAAACATTAAATAAAAATATGTATAAATAATTAACTATTTTAAAAATAATTGTTTTTAAAATAGTTATATTTTTAAATAAAATTATTTATTTTTATTAATAACAAAATTATAATATAAGAAAATAAAAAAAAATAAAAAACTAAATCGAGATGATTATAAATGGCCAATATCCTCCCTGCTTTTTCTAAGAGACCTAATTAATGCATAATCCATAATCCAAAGTAATTAAGAGAAATGAAACCTGAACCCGGATCCCGACCCGAAACATGTCCTATATAAAGGAGTCGGTTGCTCTCTGAAATCGGGTGTTTAGGGCTTAAAGGCCTGTGCTTGTGCGTCTCTAGAAGCAAAAGGAGGGCGAAACCATGACTGCTCAGACCCCAGAGGAGCTCCTCGCTACTCATCTCGAGCAACAAAACCTCAACGTATCTACTCTCGCTCTTTCTGTTTCTGTGTTTGCATATGTATATATGTTCATTTCTGTATTTGTCTACATGAATGTGCCTGATTGGTGCTTTGTTGTCTTGATACTTTTGCGGAAGTTGTTTATTATAGCTGGAGCTTTCGTGCCTTCTAAATTTTAAAGGGTTTTATGAGGGAACGGATGAACAATAAGTGACTTTTGTGGAATCACGTTTGTTTACTAATTTAATATGTCTAAAGTTTCGCCCTTTACACTTTTGTGTTTGTTATTCTCATAATTCTTGAATCATATGTGATGATTATTATGTGTTTTTTTGTGATAAGTAAGTAGAAATGATCACTTTCCATTGTGGTGGAAAGTCTAGTAGATTTTACCTATCAAATGCATTGGTAGGTAAGTTCTACTAGACTTTTCTCCATCTTGGTTAGTGATTTAGGTTTTAGAATAGCTATACTTGGTAATTGTGCCTCTCAAGAATCTTCCAAATTCTACTGACTTATTGTGATCTAGAATAACGGCAAGTGAATGTTTTCTTGGACTTGTTAGACTCATTCAACAAATCTTGATTGTATTGAATGGGACTGGAAATTGGTGGCTTTGACATTTGAGTTCTCTTTAGTGTATGTTGGGGGTAGGAAAATGATTAACTTCATTTAGCTTATTTTTTTACCTAACAGGATTCTCAAAGTCGGAATAGTGTAGCTCCTTTTTAAATTCCGCTTCTTTTTCTTTATGCTTGTTATGATGGCCTGACTTTTACCTTGATAGTGTAGGGCCTGAGGTGATTTCTGTTTATAAGAAGAACTTATTGTTTCAAGTTGGATCTAGGATTGTGCATTCCATTTGTACTTGTGGTCTTTTCAAAGGGGGTTATCTTTCATGCCTCAACATTAAGTCTGTATTATTTCTTGTTCAAATAGCAATTAAAATCTATGTTTGCAACCTGGTCATTTATTCTGATGGTCTGGTATAACACTGTGAACTACAACTTTGCAGCCTGATGAGCCAGTGATTGAGGACGAAGAGGATGAGGAGGATACTGATGAGGATGAGGAGGATGACAAGGATGATGAAGATGCTGAAGGTGATTAGATTTTCTCAATGATTTTGTAGCCTATGTATTTTGCTGTCTGTTATATGCCACAATGGGCTGAGAGGCAGTTTACTCTAGGGGTTTGACATTTCTCTCTCTTCTGAGTTAGCAAAATGAGATTGTTATATTTTGTCTTTTTTTAAAAAGTATTTATTAACAAATGGTTTGATTGAAATTTGACTTTGAATGTCTGGAGGATGATATCATCCTACATACTGATGGAAGAAACTTAAGTCGAACTTGTGAGTGTTTTATGAGCACCTTTCATCATTGGTTTTTGTATTGAAAACAGTCAATTTCAAAAATTATGTTAGGAGCTGTTTTTTCAGAAACAATCCAGTTTTTTTTTCCCTTAAATGGATACATGTACGTTCATTATGTGAATGACTTGAAGTGATTTAAATCATCCGGATGTCCAACTACATTTCAGCTGGGCATGGTTTGTTAATCAACTTATAACAATTATTTTCTTCAGAGAAAGGAGATGTAAGTGGTCGCTCTAAGCAGAGCAGAAGTGAGAAGAAGAGTCGGAAGGCAATGTTGAAACTTGGAATGAAGCCAATTCCTGGTGTCAGTCGTGTGACTGTCAAAAAAAGCAAGAACGTAAATGATCAGTTTCTCGAAGCTGTTCCCTTTGCTTTCAGTCATCTCTGTAACCATATTGTCTATCATGCCTCATGACTGACTGTTAAATTTCATTTGATTTTGCAGATCATGTTTGTTATTTCAAAACCAGACGTCTTCAAGAGTCCCACTTCAGATACGTATGTCATCTTTGGGGAGGCAAAGATTGAGGATTTGAGCTCTCAACTTCAAACTCAGGCAGCAGAGCAGTTCAGGGTTCCTAATGCAAGTACTGCAGCATCAAAGCCTGAGCCGTCAAGCATTGCTCAAGATGACGAAGAAGTAGATGAGACTGGTGTTGAGCCCAAGGACATTGAGTTGGTTATGACCCAAGCTGGGGTATCAAGATCAAGGGCTGTTAAAGCACTCAAAGGTGCAGATGGTGACATCGTTTCTGCTATTATGGAACTAACAAATTGATAGCTGCTTTTATGAGACGTCATCTATATTCTGTCTGTTGTGTTGGCCTCTGAGTCTAAACCGTGTCATTTTTGTTGTTTGGGGATTTATATTCCTGTCTGAATCATTTGTTTTAGATTCAAACTTGCTGTTCTGTCCTTGCAGTCCTTTAAGATGCTATATATGGAGTTTTACTTTCCAATGTTACAGGAACTCTTGAAGGGCTTACAAATTACAATGCCCTTATATTGTAAGGAACTCAAAACTCTTTAAGGTGCTTACGTACATTAAGTACATGCAACCAAACTCATTCTGAATTTAACTCCAATATCAAATTACAATGATTTTTGGCAATAATCAAATAATTAACAAGGGGCTTCTAAATAATTGACCCTTCTTGTATTTCTCTCACTTAACAATTTGAAAGATGATAAATTGGAAGTAAGTGCATGTTAATTTATAAATATTAATTAAATTCAATTTGTATTTTTTTTAAAATCGTTAAATAATTTATATAAACTATATAATTTATGAATTATTATATAAATTAATCTGTTAATTCAAATGTTGTTGATTAAACACCTTGAAAATTTTGAATGTCTTAAACCATAATCAATTGAAGATTAGCTTCTTAATGACTCGAAATACATTTAGATGTCATGTCTAAACCTCAACTAGACTTGGCAATATGAAGTCCGATTAGTCACAAGCACTCAGTCTGAGCCTAAGCTCAATTGGATTTGAGTGGGGTCAAAGCTTAGCTCGATTTGTTTTTTATTTGTTAAAATTAAAAATATAAAATAATGTCATTTTTCAATCCAAATTTGATTTGGTTCGAAGTTTAATCAAATTAGACTAGTATTGAACTGAATTGTCATCTCTAAGTGTAACATCTATTAATCAAAATGATGTGGACATAATTATCCATATAACCCTTTCACTGACATTAATTTGTTACTTTAATGTGATATTGATCTTGATATTCAAAATTATATCTATAAACTTGATTCCTTTAGAAAAATTCAAAAATACGATTATGAAAGATACTTTTATTAATTGATAATGGAGTTGGTATAATAGAAGTAGGAATGATATTTACAACAATTATGATTGATGTAATACAATTAGAGTAAATTGTGATAGTGACAATGATAATGATTAAGAGGGCAATCGTATTTAGAGATGGCAACAGGCCAAGCCACACTTGAACATTAGGCCTATTTTTTTAAAGCCCAAGGCTTGGTCATTGTTAACCAGCCTAGGCTATGCCAGGTCCGAAGTACTAAGCCTATTTGTATCAAAATCTAAGGAATTAAGCCCATTGATTGAGTTTTAAGCGAGTTAGGTCATATCAGATCTACCGAAGGTTTGATCAACTCAAGCCTAACTTAACTATTGACCAGCTCAAATCAAATTACTAAGCCTAGTTGTATCAAAATCGAAAGAACAACTTCATCGATTAGGCCTCAAGTCGGATCAATTCGGGCCAAGTTCGAGCCTAATTGTTGAGCATATTTGTATAAAAATCCAAAGAAACTTCCAAAAAAAAAAAAAAGGAGCGGTAGATAAGGGTGAACTAATCAAAAAGATAATAATTAACAAATGATACCGATTTGCGTGAGCTAATTTGCTTCCCACCAAATGCTGAGCTAAGGAACACCAAAGTCCCACTAAGCTTTATCGGTCACGAGAAAAGCAAGAAAAGGTCTTCCGTGCATATAAGGGCTCTTACATTGCATGGCATGCATGCTGAGTAGAAATGGGAAAAGGGTTTAAGTTTGATTCTATATGATTTGATTTGAAGTTAAGGAATTTGATTTGAGTTTACTATTCTTTTTTAATTAGTTACAAAAAAGTTTCGAATTGAGTTTGAGTTGAGGCTTTTCTAAATTTTGGATCGAATCAGACAGAGCTTGAATCATAAACTTTTTAATATACGAAATGAGGTCTTATATTTTGACGAATAATTACTTTCGAGCGTGTGAATTTTGATCGGTTTGGTCTCGGACATAATGTTTCTAGTTTGATTGAACTTCGAGTTGGATATAAAAAAAATTGACCGAAATTCAACTGGTCCACTATCATCTCTATATGTTCGAGTTCAACCTGACTTGTTGACAAGATTACCAATATTAAAGTGCCAAATAAGAGTTACTAAACCTTCTAAGAACCATTTAAGAATGAAAAGCATATATCCAGTGAGTGAAACTATGCAAAAAGTTAACACAAAAAAAGTTGACATAAATTAATTATATCCTTTAAAGAGTGAAGTGTTTGTTTTGGTGATAAAGTGTAATATTTTCTTATTTATTATAGTTGGCATCATCATCGTCATCATATTCATTTCGAAATTTCACAACAAAGCAGAATCTGGAGAGGTCTAATAGTATGTAACTTTATCTCTATATAATAAAGAGGCTATTTTCAATAGACTCACATACATATATGACAATAAAAGAATTTTATAGGTTAAAAAATAAATAAGTAAAGCTGACACGTTAAATTATTATGTAAATAAAATTACAATAAATAAATAATAAAATAAAATAAAAATATAACCAAAAGGTATACCTAATAGTATCTAGATCGGCTAATACCTAATAAGCTGCAAAGTCTGACTTTTCTTATCTCTAATTAAGCTAGGAGTTCTTATTCAGAGATCTTGAAGGTATGACAATTCTACGGTTTTAGACAGTCTCGCAGGATCTTTCCCTATAATACAGTAAGAATTTTAACACACAACAAAAAGTTAAACTTGTCTAATAAATCATTACATTTAAATTTGTCAATTTAATTTAGAGATAACAATAAAACGGACTGAACCCTTACAAATAAAGTCGGTTCAAGCTATTCGAGCATGATTCATTACTTTCAGATCAAACCCAATATATCAAGCCTAATTTAGTTTATATTATATTCTTAAAAAAACGAATAATACAAGATTCATATGTAGAGATGACAACGGATTAAGCTAGACATAAGCTCACCTAAATTCGAGCCCAACATAAAAAATGTGTTCGAATCTAGGCTTAACCTCAAGCTTGATTGGACCATGGCCTCCGGCCCTATCTAGCTCGATTGAGGTTGGGCAATCCTAAGCCTTATTTAGCCCGATTAACTATATAATTTATTTTTAAAAATTTAAAAAAGACATTTTTGATTTAAAACAACGTTTTTTATTTGAAAAAAATCAAACTTTGGGTTGAGCAACTCAAGCTTGAGCTTAACCCAAAGCTCAAAATTTTGAAAAAAACTAAAGCTAAACCAGTTAACTTTAAATTGGATCGGACCAAGCCGAACTAATTTTGTCAAACTTATCATATGTAAATTATTTACTCACATGTCTGACAGAAAATTTGATGCCTGAAAGTAAGTTTTGAACAGCATAATTTTCCGAAATGGATATTATCAATCGCCGAAAGGTGTAGTCCTCACGGTTTGCGTTCCACGTGAAACTACAGCAAATTACTATGAATATTAATCGAGGAATCCGAATATATAATTTAATCAAGTAATAATGCAACTAATCAATTTACTACTGCTTCTAATAATAATAATAATAAATCAAAAATGAAATCAAGTAAGAATTTTTAGATGTTATTTGTCATATTTTAAAAACCGAATCGAAAGTTAAATGAGTAACACAAGAGATAAGGTTTAAAAGATTCAATAGGTATTAAACTATTATAAAATCTATTAAATATTAAATAAAATTAAATAATTTAAAAAATTAAATTACTAACAAAAAATTTAAATTTTAATACAATTAATTGAAACCAATCGTTTTATAAAAACTAATTAGTTTGTAAAAATTGACTGATTTTTAACAATAAAGATTATTAAATTAAAATCGAATAAAAAAGTTAAAAATTGAATAGAAAAGTTGGTCAATTCAAGTTTTTACTGTAAAACTGACCAAACTTGTTTAGTTTTTAAAACATTATTTGAATCAAATTTGTTATTTGTGTTGATTTATTAAATAATTTATTCACATTATATGACTAACAAATTATTATGTATATTCAACAAATTATTTAACATACAATTAAAAGATAAATGACTACAAATTTATGAAAATGAATAACAATTAACCTAAAACATTGTCAATGTAAATTAGGGGTGACAATTGGGCACAAGCTCTCATGTTTTCAATTGGGTGTGAGACTGGACAATCCAGGCCTGACCTAATTAAAAAATAATGTCGTTTTATACTTTTAATTTTAAAAAATATTTTAAAAAGTTGACTAAGCTGGTTTATTGTCATCCTTAATGTAAATTGCATTTTTAAAATATCATTCACTAGAAAAAAATAATAACATGCAAAATATGTTTAAAATGCATAATACATTAGAAATTTATAACTGAACTGTCTCACGCCTTAAATAGAGACAATATGAGTAGTTTATATATAAAAAGGATGCATAATTCAAATATTTTTAATATTTTTAATAAAAATAATGTATTTATTTATAATATTTAAATTTGGTATAATTTCTTTTGCCACCCCTCACAATGCAACAAAATAAATTTGATAATATAAATTTGAAATGCAAGGAAAATATGCAAGCTTTAGGTTGAAATTAAAATCTTCTCATCTATCTAAGTTTTTCATATTAAATTTCTGCATATTTCCACATCCTAAGGTAAATAAGAACATTTCTTATCTTTATATATCATAATACGACTCATGGTAACACATTCGACCCAATTCGAATTAGATTCAACAAATTAAATTCAAATTAATCAATTTTTAGGTTAAATTTAAATTTAAATCATCGATTTGAATGAGTTTAAAAAAATTTAATATCTTAATTTTATAAATAATTTCATACGAGCTTCAAATTAAGTATAAATTGTTTCTCATAAATTAAATACGTCAAATCAAGCCAATGTCGACTTATAAAATTTTGCACTTAATAATAAATAATAAAGTTTACAATCATTGTTCTTCGATACTTCTTCCAATATGCACTAAATAATTCAATAAATGTATATAATTTAACGAATTAATAATTTAAGGTAAAATGATAATTATATCCCGTTCAACCTAAGTTACTCGAATCTTTTAATTTTTAAATAAAAACTCTTTAAGGAACAAATAAGTAAAGACGGCAACAGATAAGCTTAATTCAACTCAACTCGAAGTTAATAAGTAAAATTTATGTTAAGCAAATTTTACTGACTTTGTCATCCTTTTTTTTATTACTAGGGATAAAAGGTAAAATAAAACACACTCCACTCTATTCAGTACACTGCACTAATGCATCGGGAGCTTATGGAAAAGATGCAATCTTGACTTAGTTAAAAAGGCTTAAGTAGCCAATTTATCAGCACACTGGTTTACTTTCTCATAGATATGCTGAATTTGCATCTCTCATGTTCGATGAATTAACTCTCAGATACTTGCCATCAAAAAATTATTATTAGCCATAATTATATTTGAAGAAGAAAGAATGTTGATAACCTCTAAAAATTCTATTTCAAGGACCACACGTCAATAATCAAGTGTCCATGCTAACGTTAGATTTGAGTAAACTCCTTATAATTCTAAAGCTAAAGGCAAGCCTGTTCTAATATTCTAGAGGAATCCACCACATCTTCAACCTTGACAATCCTCAATTAAGTCTCCAGTTATAACAAAGCTAGTCTCGTGTTTCACTGTCTCGTCAATATTTAATTTGACTAAATCTTCTTAATCATCCATAATAAGGTGCTACCAAAGTACCAATGTACCCCAAATGAACTTCAACGTTTCACTTTTACGTTCGAAAGATAATAACTACAGCAACATTCAGTGATAATTTATCTGGAATGCAGAATTTGGAGAATTCTAATAATTCGAAGCCTTATGTATCTTCCTTCCCTGTCACTCCGCGACTTTGCATTGCTGTGGCAAAAGTATCCACTACAGTAATAACCAAAACCTAACTATGGTTAGTTAAGTTCAAAGCATGTCCTATACTGATCATGAAGTAGCAAAACTAACAAACTCATTGTCTTTATTTTAAATTGTGCTGACGCGTATCTCTTACGACGCGATTTCTTCGTCTCTTCACCGTACCTATTTATCTTCTCCTCCACTCCTTATTCCTTCCTTGCTCTCCCGATACTATCAGACTCCATAGCCGACCTTACTGGTTAGACGTCATTTCTTCAACAAGTTCCGATCTTGTCACTTCCCCTTTTCTTGCTTTGCTCTCCTGTTTCTTAATCTCAACTCTGTTTCTGTTCTACTCATGTGTAGGTAGTGTCTTGAAAGCAAACTTGTTTCGTCTTGACAAGCTGTTTTTCGGCTCTGTCATTTCATTTTCACGAACATGACTTCGTCGGAGAACTTGGCGAGTGTTGAGCCTTGGATGAGCTCTAGACCCGCCTTCCCTGATTCGTTGATGTTAGAGAATTATGTTCGCGACGCCCAGACTATTACTAAAGCTCTTCAAAAGTCTCTTTGCGGCAATTCTACAAACGTCTACTCTTCTTCTGCTTGCGTCCAGCAGAACACGACGAACCCGAATGTGTCCACCGTTTCTGGCTCCGACCCAGATAAGGCAACCAGGAGGCAGCGGACCTTGGTCACCGGGAGGATCTCGAAACGGAAGTCTCGCTCGTTGAAACGTTCGCAGACGACTTTCATCCCGGTGGATCCAGAGAACTTCCGGCAGATTGTGCAACACGTGACCGGAGTTGGGTTCGGGAATTATCAGATGCCCATGATACCGGTTTTGAAGCCGGAACCTCAAAGACTCGGTGAACGGTTGAAGGGATGCGGCACCGGCGCGGCGGCGATGGGTTACTTGCCTACTCTAGATACGTCAGCCGTTTTGCTGGACCACCATCAGCAACGGATGGTTATGGGATCCGCAACCGGTTCAAGGATTGGACCGGTGGTTGGGTCCGGTTCGGTGGTGGCCGATCTTGGTGGGTCATGGTCTGGGTCTGGGTCTGGTTTAGATTTTGATATTTCCTCTAACTTTTAAAAATATTTATGTCTTAGCTAATTATAAAATATGTTCTCTATTTTCATATTAACTTATTTAGTGGAGAATTTATGTTAATATTTTTATAAGGATTAATGTGGTTTTATCTTGTTTAATGTCATTCTATTTTATACATTTATTTGAACTTCTTGAAATTAATTAATTAAATTATATATTAAATTTAAATTACTGTATTTTTAAAACCTAATTTAAAATTTTAATTATATAAAACTCAATTTTAAGTTCAAATTAAAATTTAATTTTTAAAAATATTAAAATTAACTCCAATTTTCATCAAATTTGGTATGCTCTAAATCTACCCTTTTTAGTTATTCATACTTAAAATTGATATTTGGTTCTTTTAGATGAATTAAAACACCATTTTATTTATATGAGTCATTTAGAAACAGTTTATCAATTAGCTAAGAATAAGATTACATAATACTGAATTTTTCTAAATCTCGCGCATTAAGGAAATTTTTTCTGGGCATTTCTGTTATAGCTTATTACACCTTGACATTATTAGTATTGTCCATTAGCAAGAAAATTAAATTTGATTTTGTGTCATTTTTGCTGCAATTATTATATTTTAATTCCACATTAAATAAATTCTTATATATATAATAATTATAAGTATCCCATTTTAAATAAATTATTTAATAATTTGAAGATTGTTATTTGATTCACTTGACAATTAAAAAAAAGAGTTATTTAAATGCAAATGCTTACTCAAGTCAAAAAGCTTACTCCAAACCAATGGTGGTAATGGTGTTAGGTACTAAGCATCCGAAGGCTTACATGGACTTGTGACTTCTTCATTTTATTATTATTATTATCTCAAGTCTCCATCAATACTATTCTAAAATGCTGAGCTTAGTTAATATGGCCCTACCCATGTAGTACTGCGAGATAAGTGGTGTTAATTGCTGAGGCCAAAACGACAAACTAGTCGTTTTTCTCACATTGTTGTTCTTCTTTTGGGAAGCACTTAGATCTAAGAATTTGATCAAGGAAAAGTCACATCACTAGTCTTAAATCATGTAATGTAGTCGTGCTCCAAAAGGTTGATCCACAATTTCAAGGGTTCCAGTCGCAGACCCGATCATTACTGGGGGATTGAATCACGATTTAATTTTGGTCAACTTTCTAACAGAGCGGTCCACTGCCTCCCATTATTGTCAGAAGTCGAACCTAGAACTTTGCTCCAATTGATCCTGTTAGTTTGCCAACCAAGTTATTCGTGCGGGCATGTAATTTAGTCTTCTTTTATAAGAATGTTGTGTAGATAAGCTTGCCCTTTAAAGCTTTTTCAACTTTCTCTTATGTGACACTCCATCCAGGCGATGGGAAATGTAAAAAAGAGATTAACTAGTTCCTTAAACTTTATTTAAAAGTAAGAGTTGGGAATAATCTTTTTTTCTCACAAGTTATTTTAAAAGGTTCCTAATTATAGGAAGACGTCTTTAAGCTATTCATATCTAAACTAATCATCGCTTGAGTTGGGTAGATTTCTTATGAAAGACAAAGCTTAGATCTTAAGTTTTAAACGACTGCGTACATAAGGACGATTTAAACCTGCGATCTTATTTAAATCAAAAGAACCCCTTACTAACCCAATTCTAATGATTTTGTGCAAATCAAATAAAACGAAGATACCCTCCAAAAGATGAAACAAGCTCTAACTATTTTGTTTACAAGAAAAGAATCTTTTGGGACAAGCATGACCTAATCCATAACTTTAAAAGCATTTTGAGAATGATTTTTTAATGACAAGACTTGCCCGTTCCGACTCAACTTGAGTTGATTGAATTTCAAGTTGAGATGGACTTTTTTTTTAATTTTAAATTTTTGGTTATGTTAGAGTTTAAATTGTCCAATTTAATTTAAAATTTGGATATTTTAATAAAAGATTTCATTTTTATTTTTTAAGATAAAATTTTTAATTGAGTTTGGCCTAAAATTAATATGATTTCCAATTGTTCAAATCCGACTGAGATTAGGCTAAAAGCCTCAAACTAAGGTACAAAATTTTGTATGACTCCAAATTAGGCTGACCTATTACCACCCTAATTTATGTAGTCATTTACCCTTATTATTTTTATTATATTCTTTGAAATTTTTATTTTTCACTTAAGCGATATAACATCAAAATTCTTCAATTTTCTCATTTTAAAGATAAAAATATAATGATTTATAACAGAAAGATACGAAATAGTTAAAAAAAATATAAGTGAGTAAATAATTAATTTTATAACAAAAAAATGAAACTAAAATAAATTATAAATTTAATTTACCTAATTTTTGTTATCATGTAAGTTATGGGAATAGTTTTATAGTCAATTTTGAGAACAAAAAATGAAACTAATTGATAGATTTTGTTATTTAAAATGTTAAAGTCTAAGTTTAATTCAAAATTTAAGATTTTTTAAAAAGAACTTGACTCTTTTTTTTTGATTCGAGGAGACCTTGTAGGCGGGGGAAGCAGGCACACCTCTCTGAGGATCCAACTGACGTACCACCCCACAGGCAGGCCAAGCAGACGCACCTCATCATTGAGGGCCCAACTAGTTCTCCATCTACAGGTAAAATCCCGGCTGCCTCAGGCTCTTACAAGAGAGGCTAGCATGGAATCGAACCTGGGACCTAACCAAAATCAAGCTCTGCTCTCAACCATCGAACCACACCATTTGAAAACTCGACTCGAATATTAGTTAACTCGAATCAAATATGTTGACTTTAAATTGGACCGGCCAAGGATCGAGGCTAAAATGCCATCCCTGCCGTTTGATTCTCCATCAAATATTTTTCATGGACTAGCAATAATTTATAGAATAAAAGTAAATCAAATTAGGAGTGGAGAAAGTCACCAATGGAGACAAAGCTCTATCCGCTGACTGTGACTTTGCCTCTACCTCCTATTCCTCACCCACCCATATATTACCGTCAATTTCAAGCTGACGATGCTGCTCAAAAAATAATTATCATGCTCGTCAACTTGCAACGAAGTCCGCTGAAACGAGAGATCCGATAATAAGTAGTTTTATCTTTATTTAATAGAAAAATTATTTTTAATAGACTTATATATAACATGTCATAAAGATATTGGTTAAAAAATAATTATGCGAGTTAATATTGTTTATACATTATTTATTTTTTTGGTATTAATTATTTCTAATTAGTGATTTTTAAATTATTATTCTTTTTTTTACCAAAATTAGCAGCATTTAGAAAAATATTTCAACTATTATATCATTTTATATCATTATTTTGTGGGTTTTCTTTGAATTTAGTTAAGCTATTTTGTAGGTTTTCTTGAATTTGATTAAGTTATTTATTTTTTCTAATAGTTGTGGATGCTCCACAACACTCACATTCCAAAGTATGCATTTCAATATTTTAATTTATTTTGCATTAGACCAAATTGAATAAAACATAGATCATATATTATTCCTTTTTACTTTATCATATTACTAAAGTTAGTTGATCAAAATTTTATTTTATTTCAATCCAATCAGAGTTTAAATTGAAATAACGTCAATATTATTTTTTATTATATAATTGGAATGATTTGACTAATTTTTTATTTAATAAGATTTTAATTTAACATAACAATATTTATTCATCATTTTAATATATTAATCATTTAGAAAAAAGTCTCTCTACGAGTTAAGAATAAAATCTTTCTAAATTTTACGTATCAGTAAGATTTTTTACTAAATTTTGTTATTGCTGCTGTTGTTTTTGACTTTTGATATATTAACCGCATTGATTAAGATCATTTTAAATTGTTTAAAATTTGGCCAATTCAAATAGATTAGGATTGATTTAAAAACCCTAATTAAAGAGATGCATAGGATACTGAGGGAGGAAAGGAAACAGTTAGTACTTATTTCAATGAATTGAAAAGTATTTAATAAGAATGGAATCTAAATGTTGACTTTGTATGTCTCTTTCATCATATTTGCATATCTGTTCTTACTCTACTTTAATACTATTTAATGCATTTCTTTTTCATATTTGCTGTATTGTATTATTATCTTAATAATTTTAATTTAATATTAATAGCTAGTTGGTCTTGTGAGTGAGGTCACGGTTACATAAGCATTTCATCATTCACTTGATTTTTCTTAAAATTAGACCCGCTCGTTCGTAAAAATTTTAAACCGGTCAAATTTTCGATTTATTTTATTAACATCATTGTTATTAAAAATCATTTAATTTTTTATAAATTAATCGATTTTCCATAATAAAATATAGGACAATTGTTTTATTTCATTTATCAATTTTCTTTTTAAATTAAATTTAAACTTTTTCAATATATAAGAATAATTTCTTTCTTTAATCCTATTTTAAAATTTATTTTTAATCTTTATTATATATTAATTTTATGACGGATTGAAACTTTCAACTTTAAACATTTTATCTTATCGGTTTAACTTTTCATTTTATTTTTAAAACATAGTTTTATTTTAATTTTTATTAAATATTTTTCAAATATTATTATAAATACATTTGGAGATAGCGGGATATTCCAAACATTACCTAACTGGTAGATTATTATCAATTTATGGTGTGTTGTGATGATAATTCATTAACTATGTCCCTTTAAAAAGAAGAGGGAAAATAACATTGAAATATAGAAAATTTTACCTAATTTAATATTCTTTTTTAATTAATACAAATAATCACAAATCAAGCTAAGAGTCAATTTTGATATATTTCATTTTAGTTTCTATTTATTATTAAGCCTTGGAGGTCCAGAGTAGTTCATTCTTGGTGGCAGTATTCATCTTGACCAGTCTGGGTCATGACTATGCAGTTCTTTTATCTCAGTTTGCCTATGCTTGCTAACTTAGGGTTAGAGTGTCTCAGTTAGGCTTTCTATTTGACTTTGTCTGCTTGAGTTTCTGCATTGTTTGTTGGTGATATTGATGTAATTATTGAGTGGGTTTCGGGTTGCATATTCCCCAGTTGCTGTATTTCCTAGTTTATTATTAGTTGCCTTAAGACTTGACTGGCGGATTATTTACCAGTCGTATATATGAATTTTTCTGTATATATTTTGTTCATTTATATAATTTTTCTCTGATTTATCAAAAAAATATCTACTCAGAAACAAAATATTTGCATGAAAAAGGAAGTATGATAAAAATAATTGTTTAAAATCGATTCCATGTTGAAGAAAGGACTTAATATGAATTAATCATATCATTCAAAAACAATCAAATACAAAAAGGTCCACAATGTTCCCGAAAGTTTAGAGATAGCTGCAATTAATGAGATTTTCCTAACCCTCCTCTTCGAGCAGATTCTTGCTTTTACTCCTCAACCGACGAGGTAATAGCAACCATTTTTAGCTATTGTTTTCCTTCGAATGGTACGTTTTTATGTATTACTTACTCGCCCGTCATTGGAAACACTTCAGTTAATCAAATTTTTAATTTTAAACTTCAAGCCAAATTTAGACTTGAATTATCCGAAACGATTGAACCATATGAAATGATGTTATTTTGAATAAAATAGTAAATTTTTATTTTAAAAAATAAATAATTTAATCGAACTTGACCTTATCTGATCGAGCTTTAGACCAGCCATCTTATTGCCAAGCCTACACATTATTGGTTGTTACATATGTCGGTTAAGTCTTATAGAATGGGAGGCCTCAAGTTACCTCAAACTTTAAAAAGAACAAAAAGGAAACAAAGTCAACGGTGTTAGAGTGTCTCATATTACCTAGACATGAAAATGTTAAAGGGTTTATAAGTGGTAAAGGTCAACTATCCAAACAACTAGTTTTAGTTATTTGAAAAATGGTTGACCCAAGTCTAATTCTTGTTAGTGGACTCTACACTTTACCCATATTAAAAAATTCAATATAGATAGTTGATTGATGTTATAATTAAAGGAATGGATTGATCGATATCAATGTACTTAAATATAGAATTTATAAGTTATTAAAGGAATGAAAGTGTTCTTATGAATGCTAATGTGATTCAAAGGATATGAACAATGTGAAATAGGTATAAATGAATGAGAATTGGGAAATTATGTGAATTTATAATGCTAGATAAGGATTGTGAATGTAAGATTGATGAATTGAGAATAATCAAGTTTAATTAAGGTATAGACCTAATTGCAAACAAGTTATGTTCAAGCTAAGATGTATGAATGATTGTGTATGCGTTGAAACATGATATATGTATATGTGAATGATTGAATAATCATATGATTGATCAACTTAGTATTGTGTGAACTGTGTGTGTACTGCAAGAAGATAAATGCACAAAGTGATTACCAACATCCAGACATTGCCTGATCGTCAAGGCCATGGTTTTAAAACCCGGACCGGACGTCGAACCGGAGGCTTTACTGGTCACCGGTTCGACCGGTTTAACTACCGGTTGAACCGGTGTGACGTCATAATTATATTTAATATTAGTAATATTTAAAAAAATAGAAAAATATACCAAATAATATAAATAAAATTTTCAACCATCAATCATATAATGGTTCTCAAATAATAACTAAAATATAATCACTAGATGTCAAAATAATTGCATCAACCAATGCAAAATCAAAAAATCCACCAAAAAGTGTCTAAATATTTAATATCATAACCAAATCCGAGTCTAACACATCCATTAA
>JANTPM010000244.1:2023054-2036467 GCA_025434745.1 Erythroxylum divaricatum | reverse complement strand
TAGCGAGTTCACCAACTCCCATGAAATGAAGTTGTGTGAGGCTCCACTATCGATAAGGATGATCACTTCTTTTCCTTTCAAGTCCCCCTTCACCTTCATTGTTTTCGGGTAAGTGAACCCCAACACCGAACCAGCAGCAAGTTCCACTATTTGTAGCGTCTCCTCTACTTCATCTCCCTCCAGCTCCTCCTCCTGCTCTATTTCTTCATCCATGGCAGCTAGAACTTGGAGCTCTACTTTTTTGCATCGATGGCCTGGACCAAATTTCTCATCGCATCTAAAACAAAGCCCCTTAGCCTTTTTATCTTGTAATTCACTCATCGTCAACCTCCTAAATCCTCCCTTGTTCGGACTTCTGCTTTCTTCCATATTTTTATGCCTAGTATCCATAGTGGCCCGATTATGAGCTAACTCCTCCCTCCTTTTATCCACTCTCATGCTGTCAGTTCTAGCCCCCATATTCCCCAACCTCGTGCCCGCACCCCATCAGTGCCACCTCAACTCACTCATACGCCTAAATTTTTCCTCTACTTGTTGGGATAACTCCATCATTTCAGCTAGACTCCTCGGTTTAAGGATCTACACTTCCAGTCGATTTTCTTCCATCAATCCATTCATGAAAATACTCTCTAGTACCGCATCTGGTAATTCTGGGAGAGGAGTCGCGAGTCCTAAAAACTTACTAGTATACTCCTCCACTGTTCCGGTCTGCTTCACTACCAACAACCTCTGACACTGTGTGCCTTCGTGGGCTAGGCGAAATTTCTGCGTCACCAGCTTCTTACCCTCCTGCCAATCCATGATGGGTCGACGACTCTCAACTCATCTGAACCAGGTTAACGCGTCTCCCTCCAGACTCATACGCACGAGCTCCATCTTCTCCCCTTCCGTGAATCTTCTAATTGAGAAGAATCGTTCTGCCCTATAGATCTACCCATCGAGGTCGTTCCCATTGAAAGTGGGCATCTCGATCTTTCTCGGTCGACAATCTCGCCGGAAATCTCCTGGACGTGCGAACCCAACTGGCAGTTCGTCGTGGTAGCTGGCTTCATTGCGCCATTCGTTACTCTCGAACTACTCTTCCGACGCTAATGGAGCCTTCCCTAGTTCTCTTCTTCGACTGGGTTCAGGTCGAGGCTCTTCGGGTGGGCAGTCGTTGGGTCGGGCCTCTACAGTGCCGCCCTCAGTCTTTTTCCATGTTTGCAACACCGACATCATCATGCTTTTTACTTTTGACCTCAAACGTTCTCCCATTTCTTGATTGATATCCTCCACCTTCTTTTGGAGCTCCACGCTATGAGTGTCCATTTGCCTTTGCCACTCCTGATTAGAACGACTGAGCTGTTTCTAAAATTCTTGGTGGGCTTGGCTGATCGATTTTTGCATCTCTTCTCCATCTTTTCGTCTCTCTTCTCGCAACAGCTCTAAGTCCTTCTCCAACCCTTCCATCCAGTTATCCGCCTTCTTAGCAGCCATGGTGCAGGATCAACTGCTCTGATACCAGTTGATAAGTTTCCAGAACAAGGTAAGCAAAATCTGTATGATTGTATTGATTCTTTTGTTGAATGAAAATAACAAAACTGGATTCGAGGACCAGCACCTCCAGCCTATGGCTCAGACACACTCAACAAAATGCGCATAATCTCTCTCCTCGTGTCTATTCCTTATTTATACTAAGAATCTGTTAGGAATCACAAATTCGGTTAGCCGACAACCAATCATGAGTCAAGCAATAGTCAGCCCCCCTCCTCACACTAACAGAATATATCTATGTATTTACCATATATATATATATATATATATATATATACACATATATAGTCATTTCTTCATTTCTTCAATTTTGCCCTTCTACTCTCTTTTTATTCCTCCTAACATAAACTTGAGTTGTCTCGGCTCTATCGACATGTTGAGTAAACAAAGGAATCTTTCCATCTCATCAGAAACAAATAAGAACATGAATAAACACACGTACATTGACAGAGCATGCATACATATTATTCTGAATGAAAAGCTAGAGAAATTAACATTGGGTGGGAGATACAAATTTTGACGTCACTGAAAACGGCAGCCGGAAAAAAAATATACCCCGCATATCAAGTCTCCAAGCAACGTCAAAACTGCTGATGTGACAGCTTTTGTCCACACGGGATGTTCCCCAAGAAGAGTCAGATACCTGTAAAAGCAGATAACTCAAGTCATGCCGGTCAATAATCTGATTCTAATACTTATCCGAGAAGGCGGCATTAACACAAAGGAAACCAAAACTGAATACAAGTTCAAGCTTCCTCATTGACAATTTAACTATAGAAAGACAGCTCAACAATGAGAACAAACCTCATATCCCGAGTATCACTTGCTTTAAGCGACTGTTACTGTCTTGAACCTAGACTCAAATGGACTAAGCAGGGAGTATTTGCCTGTTAGAGAATATATAGAACCAATTGAGTTGGCCTCACACAACAGCTTAAGCTATTATGATGAAACGGTTACTTAATATGGTATCAGAGCCTCTATGACCAAACGGTCATGAGTTCGAATCCTACGACCTACCTATTCTAATTAAATTAAGTACAAGGTAAAGTAGGCCTGTGCAAGTTTCAAGCCCAAAGGGATTTCACTTGAGGGGTGTGTTAGAGAATATATAAAACCAATTGAGTTGGCCTTACACAACAGCTTAAGCTATTATGATGAAACGGTTACTTAATATTGCCAAATGCTATCAACTAAGCTATAAGTGATTTCATTCACAATGCTTTCTACGACAGTAAATTCTCTGTTATGAATATCTATCAGCTCAATCGTATTGAGTGCAAGAAATAAAAACAACAGACGTACGTATATATAAGGGTTACCATCATATATATCAGAAAACAGGAAAACGGGTTTCAAAACATGAATAGCATTTCTAGTTTAACTAAGAAAAGAAAAAAGAAAAAAAGCAATGCTTCTGCCAAGAAAAATTCATCAACTGAAGATGGATAAGGGCAAGGATTTGGAAGACACAACAACTGCATAGCTACAAGGGCCTCAAAGTAAAAACTTTTGTTGCATGTTCTATACCTGTCTCTTTCCACTGGAAGGGGTTATGAAAAAAAAGCTAATATTGCAAGTTTATAGTTGTCTCGTACCTGCAGATGACAAAATTTAAAACCAAAACAGGTGATACGTAATAAAAAGTGATCACCAGAAGATGGTACAGAAGACATGGTTCTACCACTATACCATACTATGGATGCTTTATAAGAGAACTTTAAAGTCTGCGTGGTTAGTTGTACTAGAAGAAGGAATGATTAAAGAATGAAAAAAGTGATTGATAATATATTATGAATGAATAAACAATATTTTTATATCCTTTAGGTACGGTGAAATCCATCTATGCAAAGCCCAACGAAGATCTATCTTGACGTTCTACATCCGGTACTATATTTTTGATCCAGCTTATATTTCCACATACAGAAGATAAATTTGGCCTTCTTATCCAGTATTTCAAATCTAATAGAGATCTAGTCTATATAAGTCATTATTATGGATACTTTATATAAGATGTCGATCTATTTATGTGCGAACCTGACTGTGAAATCTGTCTCAATTCTGAGTCAGACAGTGATAATGATGATGAGCAGTATGCCAGAAGGAGAAGGAAGAAGAAGAAAAAGCCTAAATCTCATTGTATGCATTCTCAACAATCTCATCCATATCTAGATGATTCCAACAAATTTATTGGCTTATAAACAGAAAGATTTAGATCAGGATCTCATTGTGAAATGTTGAAATCTTCTACTTGTCAATCTAAGCCATCAATTCCTGTTATGACTCCTACTTTTATACCTTGCATAATGGTTAACTCATATGAAAAAGAAATTTTTTCTTTACACATGAGTACTGATGAATCAACTAGAGTTATCTTTAGCCCTTATATTCGAGCCACAAGAATCACTTCACAAGGAACACTTATCTCAAATCCTTTTGATGAAGTACTTAACTAGCAAATATCAAATACACTAGTACAAAATAAAGTTCTTCGAAGAATTGATTTTAAGCTAGATGGAATCAGTCAACAGACTTATGCTATGCAATATAAAGTCGACATCGTCTCTAAGCATATCCAACAACTGTATAAGTCTTACAAAGCTCAGATTCAGCAACTTGATGCTGATCTTCAACATTACATTGCTACACAGTATTTTGGACCTAACTTTGACGTCAAAACTAGAGAACTTAGGAAGATACAAGGAATTGTGCAATGTATGAAAGTTGATATGCAATCTACACAATCTAAAACTGTATATGGCTCATTCTCTTTAGTATTTCCAAACATACAGCTAGTATACACTTTTACTATGTATCAGATATATCCAAAAGAAGCTAACTATTCAAAAGATTTTAAGTTTAGCTATCCTTTGATCAGACATCATATTCATCCTCAGGCAACTCCAGCAAAGCTTAACGAATCAAAGGCAAAGGCAAAGGCAAAGCTTGTTCCTGAGCCATCACCTTCATTCATTACCCCTGAATCATTTAATCAGTGGAGTAAACCATTATAGATCCATACACCTCCTACTTCTCCACCAAAGGTATAAGCCATTATAGATCTATACACCTCCTACTTCTCCATCAAAGGTTCAACTTTCCACCTCTACTAGGAAGGAAAAAGCATCTTAGACAAAGTTTATAGCAACTCTTGCACCTACACTTATTGCAGAAGATTCCTCTACTCAATTAGATAATACAGAAGCTTGTTCTGAAGCCTCTGTCCCAACATCTAAAGTCTTTGCAATAATCTCTGAGTCATCATCTGAATAGATCTCTGAACCAACTTTTGAGTCCTCAACACGGCTAGCTGATTTGTCAGAATTATCTCAAATTTTGATGACTATGCCTGAGCCTACTAAAATTTGAACCTACTAAAATTGAATTAGAAATAAATGAAGTAGAATCTACAGGTATTGAACCTTTCGGACCTGCACCAGCACCACTGGTAGCACCTGCTCAACCAACTGCTTAAACCAAGCCTACTTCAGGACCTTTGTTCATCTTTGACGATCTTCCCCTAAAGAAATGAAGAGATTGCTTGCATGAATTTGGTTCCTGGATAGATCTACAAATGACTTGACTGAAAAATCCTTTACAAGATATTTTGTTTGAGTTTACATCTCGTTTCACTGGTATTTTGCAAGAATGGTGGCAAAGTATTGATGATTATCGAAGACTTCAGTATATCCAAGTCATTATAGCAGGAGCTCTTCTTGAAATAATTCATGAGGAATTCATTGGTGACTTTTAGTTTATTGATAAACATATCCCTCAGGAATATTTTTCAATGAAATGTTGTTCGCTTAACAAGTGCAATTTACAGAAGCATTATCAAAGTATGACATAAAGGTACTATCTATTGAATGGATGGAATGATGTTTATCTTCATTATACTTTTATCCCAATTGCAACCAGAGTTACAATGGATCATTGTTTCTTTACAAAGAGATATGGCTAATATATCTCTTGGAGAAACTTACCAGCTTGCTTTAACTTCTCTTAATAAGTTATGTGATTAACATGCCTTATTCAAGAACATCGTTAAGGGTGGTTCACTTCTCAATCAGGCTTATAAGAAGCCTTATCTTCAAATCAAGTGTAAAGAACAAAAGACTTGTGAATGTCATAATAAGAAGAAAGCTCATTGATGGGCCAAAGCCAACAGTCCGTCATGTTTATCAAAGGAGGAAGGATAGGGGTTTTCCGAGAGCTGGATCCATTATGGAAGTTTAGAAGGAATCTGTTACTAAGAGAATAAAAGCAACATGTTTGACGATTGCATTGTTGACTTTCAGAAAGGGAATGTATGCTGGAATGTTTGCTGGTTTATTTGTAGGTTTGGCCAACGTGGCAGTTTGTTACAAAAGTTGTTTCTTGTTTGTTAGCCAACAGTAGTATATAGATGAGAGAGAGTAGAAAGGAATGAGGGAAAAAAATGATATGTTGTATTGACTGAAGAGTAAGGTAGGCTCTTGAAAACCTACTGGAGTTGTTTACAATTCAATACAGAACACTCTTTATTCATTGTTTACATTTCCATAAGTTTGATTCTAACACTCATCTTCGACAAGTCTATCATAGAAGGAAGTTCCGTGGAAAAATGGAAGGTTACAAACCCTTCAGAAAAACATATGTGAGAAAGGATGGAATGAAGAGAAGATTTGTTCGGTTCTTTAAGAAATCCTCGCATTATAAGAAAGCTTATCGTTGTTTTCTCTATGGACAACCAAGACACTTTGCACGTACTTGTCCTCACAAGACAAAAAAGGATGTCAAGTTATTGAAGCAAATGCAATCAATCTTACCTATTCATTCTTCCAATAACTTTGAAGATCTAATAGAAGAACAATCTAATGAAGATGAGGACACAAAGTTTGCTATTTTTGTTATGATGTCTGAAGATGAAGAATCCTGTAACTCCTCTGCTGCTCTAGAGAGATGATTCACTGTATATGCTACAACAGACCTACATGAAGTTAGATCGTACTCCAGTTCAACAACCATATGTCCAAATCCAACTCTTTATACATGACAAATATGATAGACCCATTAAAGTTATTGAGTTTATGGATACTGAATCCAGTCGTACGATCATGAAGCCCAATATTTTACCCTCTAAAGCATGGGCCTCACATGGTGACTATTTTACAGCTGCAGATGGCAATTCATTCAAAATATGACTTATTACAAAGGGAAAGGCCGGGACAATTCTTTCCATAATGTACAGTTTAAACTAAAGTATTTGGAAGCAATATACCTGGCCCAGATATTCTTATTGGTATGGATACATACAATAAAGCCTCACCTTTATGGATCCTACACACAGGTTTCAGGTATCGATCATTTTTCAGTCCTTACATTGACGTCAAAAATGTGTTTGAACTTTCTCAAGTTCTTACACCTTCACTACGAGGTAAACTGTTAGACTACTGTCGAGAATCACATGCATAGTTTTCTCACTTGTATCCTCTATGAAAAAATACTGATTTTTTCATAAGTCTATCTTAAAAAAAAAAGAGGATATTAATTCCACAAAAGCCACACATCCAAGGATGAACCCTGATGACCTCAAGCTTGCACAAGATGAGTGTATTATCCTTCTAAAGCAAGGATCAATTGAGCCCACAAAGTCAGACTAGGCTTGCCAGGCGTTTTATGTCAACAAACATTTAGAGGAAAAGTGTGGTAAAAAGATATTAGTAATTCATCACAAGCCTTTGAATGCATTCCTGCAAGATGACAAGTTTCCTCTTCCAAAGATCAGTACTCAGCTACTATTTCTAAAAGAAGTTGTTATCTTTTCCAAGTTTGATCTTAAAATAGGATTTTGAAAATTGGTATTAACCCAATTGAGAGATACAAGACTACATTTTGCATTTTTAATGCAGTACCAATAGACTGTTATGCCATTTAGGCTTAAAATCGCCCCATCACTGTTTTAAAGAACAACGACCAAGATTTATAAGCCTATCATCTACAGTGCAATCATTTACATCGATGACTTTCTCCTATTCTCAAAGACCCATGAGGAATATTAAGCCTTACTTCAGCAATTCTTGGATCTTACTAAGCAATATGACATTATACTTTCAACCTCGAAAAGCATTATTGGTATTAACGAAATTGAATTTCTGGGTATACATTTTAAAGATAGATTTTACCAGCCTTATCCACATATTACACAAGAGTTGTTACACTTTCTTGATGAACATCTCACCGTGAAACAAATACAACAATCCCTTGGAATTGTTAATTACATCCGTGAGTTCATACAACACGTGGCAGCTTATACTTCATGTTTATCCAAGTTACTGAAAAAGAATCCACCATCTTAGACATTAGAGCAAACCAAAGCTGTCCAACACTTAAAGGATATCTGTCAAGATCCTCCACCTTTAAAGATTCCTGACATAGGACAACACATACTACAAACAGATGCTAGTGACAATTATTGGGGTGCTATGCTTCTAGAAGACATCAATGGCAACTGACATTATTATGATCATGCCAGTGGCCAGTTTCAATCCTCTAAAAGCCATTATCACATCAGTTACAAAGAAACTTTGTTAAGTGAGATATTGAAAAGTTTGCATTCCACCTTACAACTTATCATTTTGTCATTGAAATGGATAACACCTCATTCTTTAAGATTCTTGATCAACCCAAGAAAAAGCTTCCCAACAACCAATTGCTTCATTGGAAAAAAATGACTTTCCTGCTATAAATTCTCCATCTGCTATATCAAAGGTCACCACAATGCCGTTGCTGATTTTCTCTCTAGACCTGCTAAACCAATCTTGCCTCTTTCATCTTCTCTACACCATTTTATCCCTACTTTTTGGCTAATGGAATTTCCCAATTTTGCAAAATATAAAAAAGATTTTCCTCCTCTATTTTTTACTCCTCCAACAAATGTTGCAACTCTCTTTCTACTTCTTCATCAGAGTTTATTTTATTATCTCCATCTCACCCTTCTTAAATTCAACATTCTACCTACTCCTGGTCTTTTTGATGTTCTTGCACTGTATAAACTTATGTATCATCTTTATGATACTGTTCATAAAACTACTTTATGGCATGTCTGAGCTTTATTTGCCCTATATGCTTGCTCCATATCTCTATCACCTCTCCATCTTTATCGTCACTTGTCTGATCTTACTAATGCTCATTCTATTTTATGAACTTTCCTGGAATAGTTTCAACCCTTATCCAAATGGCGTATTGATATATCTCAAATCTTGACTCATCATCGTTTATGGGACACTGCCTTGAATGATCATAAAGCTTATGCTATTTATATAAGCCATCGTCCCTACTATATAAGTACTTCAGGTTATTTGTGTACCCTAAATCACATTTAGCATTAGCAAACTACTCTCGATTGGTCCACAGAAGGTACACATTTAATGGGAAAATTATATTCTTTCTTAGACCAACTCAATCAATTCCCGAGTTAGCCTCCTTCAAATATTTGTATATCCCTTGGTCCATATTTTGGAAATACTGTTCTTCTTTCACAATGGACATGGGTGACTCCCTCTAATCTCATCGACATTCAAGCTAGTGAAGTTCTTTGTCCTACAAATTGACATTGAACAGCTTCAAACAAACCAAGTAGTCCAATCCATGAGCCCACTCCTATTTCTAGTCCTGGGCTTTCTGCTTGACAATTCATAAATCTTGGTCCTCTTCTTGAGCAACTTGATAAAGATATGAATTTGATAGAAGAATCCACCTGTGATAATGACCTCACTTTAGCCCTCTAAAGAATGGCTCGTCTTTTTAAGAGTATGCTTTTGAGTCTTTTAATGAAAGAGAATCTTTGTGGCCACAAGTCAGTATACAAGATTCCTTCTTATCATCATACTTTTGCTTTTTAGAAAGTTGTTTACTTTTTCAAAGTAGTTTTATTAAAGATGTGATGATTGTACTTTAAAGATACTTTCTTTTCTAAATTTGTAATGAATGTGTCTCTTGAAAGTTTTGCTTTTAAACCCTTGCTTCGCCTATAAAAGCAAGGTTTTTCCTTTATTGTAAACACGACTAGATTTGACAAAATTTGATTTCAATGAACATTAATTTGAGTGTTTTCCATTCTCTCTAAGTTCTCCCTCTCCTGAAAGCTTGAGTATTGAATAATGTTACTATCTGTCATTAAACAGAGACAAATATGCTTTACACTCGCCTCTTCTGAGGATTTTGTATCAAAAAGTCCGAGATAGTCTGTTATTGCTTTTAAAGGTGTTGTGAGAGAGTAATGTTTCTAAGAGGAAAGCTGAGTGTTGTGTCTGTTGAAAGAAGGGCTTTGAGTCTCGACCATCATACCTAGAACTTATCGATAGTCACAAGGTTCTCATGTTGTTCCACAATAGTTTACTAGACACTACAATAGTTTACAAACCGACTTTAGTTAGTCGATGGTCTTCTCAAAGGTGTTGTCTTGGCTAGTTAGTTGTCATATTTTTCCTGTGTGCCCTTTGGGTCCCTAATTGGTATCATAGCCATCTTTCGTGTCTTGGTCAGTGGTAACATTGTCTCTTGATAAGAGTGAGTAAGAAGAGAGCTCATAAGCAATGGAAACACTACCAAATGACCCTACTCATTTATCTTCTACTTTGTCTATCTAGTCTACCTTATAGTGTTAAAGAGTGTTTTATCTAATCATATAGAAAATCTTCCAGAGATTACCTATGTTCCTATAAAAAATCGTGTTTGTGAGTCTTCTTTACCTTTGTTAAGTCCGTACAATATTTATTCTCGTAATCGTTTTTAGACGAGAAGTATATGTACTATTTTGTTTACCTCTAGACCAAAAATAAAAGAAATCATTTAGAATTCTAGATTTGAACATTGTGACCTCAAATCTACAATACAATACGTAATGCTTGAAATCTCCAAGGAACTGATCTCTCTCTGGAGAGAGCACATTCATACCTATCTTCTTGTTAAAGCTATATGCCTTGTTCTCACATTTCATAAAAGAAAGGGAATACCTGTTATAGCTAGGATATCTTTTCTTGACACTGCCTATACATTATACCAGAATGCTTTGATCGGTACCTTGCTGACAAAGCTCAATAATGGAAGTGTTATTCTAACAATAGTACCTGATTTCAATATCAGGTTGGATGATCCCATTTTGTCTGAACGTCTGTAGGTTTAAATCCAGATCACTAGAGTAGATCAAGATACTACAGTCATCATGGCTACTTTATATTTCTAAATGATCTATCGTCTTCAAAATCATGTTTTTGACCTCAACTTTCCAAATTCTATTTCAGATGCTCTTTACATGGTTACTTATCATACTAATGATCAAACAAAGTAACTACCAGCAACGGATACCAACTGGGGACCTCGAAGGATACACAGAAAAAGTACGACAATCAACTAGCCAAGACAACACCTTTGAGAAGACCATCGATTAACTAAAGTCAGATTGTAGACTATTGCAGTGTCTGGTAGACTATTGTGGAACAATATGGGAACCTTGTAACTATTGATAAGTTCCAGGTATGATAGTCGAAACTTCAAAGCCCTTCTTTTCACGAGCACAATACTCAACTTTTCTCTTAGGAACATTACTCTCACAACACCTTTTCTCATTTGAAACAATAGTCACAATAATATCTACATTCTTTCTCCGTTAAACTCTAATCTTATAGTGGAATTGTTTTAAAAGTAGTCACATACCGTCTTAGACTTTCTGATATACAAGATCCTCAGAAGAAGTAAGTATAGATGATACTTGTCTATGTATAATGACAAATAGTAACATTACTCAAGACTTAAACTTTTAAGAGAGGGAGAACTTAGAGAGAATGGAGAACACTTAAACTAATAGTCATTGAAATCAAACTTCGTCAAATCTAGTTGTACTTACAATGAAGGAAAAACCTTGCTTTTATAAGCGAAGTAAGGGTATGAAAGTAAAACTCTCAAGAGACACACTCATTACAACTTTAAAAAAGAAAGTAACTTTAAAGTACAATCATCACACCTTTAACAAAACTACTTTAAAAAGGTAAACAACTTTCTAAAAAGCAAACAGTGTGATGATAAAAAGGAATCTTGTACATTAGTTTGTGGATCACTAAGATTCTCTTTCATCAAAAGACTTAAAAACAAACTCCTAAAAAAACGAGTAATTCTTTCAAAGGCTAAAGTGAGGTCATCATCACAGGTAGATTCTTCTGTTAAAGTCATATCTTTATCAAGTTACTTAAGAAGAGAACCAAAATTTGTGAATTGCCAACCAAAAAGCACAGGACTAGAAATAGGAGTGGGCTCATAGATTGGACTAGATGGTTTGCTTGAAGTTGGTGAATGTCGATATGTAAGACAAGGAATTTCACCAGCTCGAATGTTGATGACATTAGATGAAGTTACCCTTGTCTATTGTGTAAGAAGAGCAGTGTTTCCAACATACAGATCAAGGGATATACAAATATTTGAAGAAAGCCGACTCGGGAATTGATTAAGTTGGTTTAAGAAATAATGTAATTCTCCCATTAAATGTGTACCTTCTGTAAACTAATCGAGGATAATTTGCCAATGGTGAATCTAATTTGGGGTACACAAATAACCTGAAGTACTCATACAGTAGGGGTGATAGATTATATAAATAACATAAGCTTTATGATTATTTAAAGCAGTGTCCTATAAACAGTGATAAGTCAATATTTGAGACACGTCAATACGCTACTGAGCCCCCCAAAAGGCCTTGTGAAGGGAAATCATACTAAATCACTTAAACAACAAAAAATAAAAATCATATCCATTTTTCATCATACTAAATCACTTAAACAACAAAACATAGAAATCTTATCCATTTTTCTCCTTTTTCACTTTATCACACCTGAATTAACCAAGCACACCCGGCCCTTATTTGAGTATGATAACAACTCACGCAAATAAATCACCAGAGACATTCACAGTTTCAATTATGAATCAAATAGCTAGTAGTCAAAATCCATTACCACAAAATAAAGGACAGGTTTTGGCCACCCCCATCAGCGTCAAAATCATGACCTTCACCTCTACCACCAGAATTTCCACCACCGCCATCGCCACCGCCACCAGGAGAGCCCCCAGATACACCACCACCTGAGCCAACATCAGAAACAGCCAAATTTCGAAACTTTTCGAAACCCAGTTGCCTAAATCCCGTGTTGCAATGTCCTACGTCCTTAAACACAGCTCCAAGAGAAGAATTCAGCCGATTAGCATACAAACTATCAGTAGAAGAACAACAACAACAAACCCTGGGTGCATTAGTTTGAACACGATCCAAGCAAAGCTGAGAATTTGAACCGAGCTGCAAACAGTACATGGGTGAAAACGACAAAGGATTGGACACAATTTTTGCCATGATTAAAGGGCTGGTTCTTTTAGGAGGTGGGAACTTTTGGATAAGTTTTGCAAGTGAATTGAGATGACAAGGTTTAGGCTGAAGCAGGGTTTCGGCAGCAGAAATCGCTCACACACAAAGAACCAATCCGACAGATGAGGCTGCAGGAAGCAGAGTGTTAGTGTGGCCCATCACTGGCGTTTCTGGAGCTTATGCATGTGTCTTTAACTCTTTTTAAGGTCTTGTTTTCTGACCATGCAGGTGTTTGGGCGACCTGTCATGTCCTTTAGCTTTCAAGCAAATGCGCATTAATTAATGACTAATTAATTTAATTTTACCATTATTTATTCTAATATTTTATATTATTATATAATTTTAATATATAAATAAATATCAGGTAATTTAAAAATTTGTAATCAAATTATAAATATTTAAATTTTGAAATGTATATTTTATTGAAAAGGTTAAATTTTGTTATATTAAAAATATATAAGTTAGAATATTAGAAATGAATAAGTAAAATTTTG
>JANTPM010000244.1:2011877-2021984 GCA_025434745.1 Erythroxylum divaricatum | reverse complement strand
ACGGAGTTATTTAATGATTAATATACACTAGGCCCTTCAAATTTTAAAAAAATTAATATTCGGATCTTTTTATATTAAATTTCTGACTCCGTCACTGGTCACAAGTGTGACTTATCTTGGTGTTTTTTTAAAAAATTTCCTAACAAATTTGTTGTAATAACAGCAAGGACCTAACTCATATTTTTATTCAAAAAAGTTAGAGAAACCAAAAGGTCAGAGTTTGATTAACCAGACAAACTGATACCAACAAAAAGAAATTAAGAAGGTTGCATGTCACGGGTGCGACATATTGAGTCACCCGCGTGAAGCCTTTTTACGATAGTAACTTAACATGTCACGCCCGTGAAAGATAATGAGTTTTGATGAAATTTTTTTATACAGTTATTTTTTAAAAAAATTTAAGCAATCAATTTGGGAGAAGTACAAACATAATTCTCAGATGTTTTATGATAATTGAGTAATATCGAAGAATTTTTCTCCTTACAAGAAACTTTGAATTCATATTTGATTTTAACTATACAAAAAATAAATGTGCAAATAATTAATCAATTTTTATATAGTTAGTAAATAAACTTCTTTAATTAATTAAATAAATCTAGGATAATACCATCGACTCCAATTCTCATCCCATAAATAAATATACTTTTAGTCAAAATAATGTAGTTATATCCTTATGAAGTAAAAACACAATGCTACAAATTGGAAAGAGTTCCAAATGTAAGATTCTACAGGCATTAAGGCAGAAACTAAAGATACTCAAATGCATGGCAAAATAAAAATGAAAGATGAACACGAGTTTATTAGGCCGAAATTATGGTTTTCAAACTTGGACAGGATCGACCAGTCTGATTGGTGACCGGTCGGTGGTCTGGTCCGGTTTATTCCTCAAAATCGGCTATAAATTGAACCAGTCTGAATCGGTCAAAATCGGTCAATTGACCGGTTGGACCGATCCGACTATTTTTTTGAATTTTTTTAAATTTTTTTAATATTATATAATTAAATAAAATTATTGCATAATTATTACGTCACACCGGTTTGACCGGTCAATCGGTCAAACCGATAACTAGTAAGGCCACCGATTTGACGACCGGTCTGAATTTCAGAACATTGACCGAAACTAAAAGACACTAGATAGAAACTAAAAGGCACTGAAATCCCTAGAAAAATAAGGGCAAAAAATAAATGAACAGGATTTCACGCATGTAACTATTAAGTGACAGACGTGATTACTAATATTACTATATAATATGAGATTATAAAGAAATATCGGTAAATAAGAAAAAAGAAACCGTCGAATCATCTTGACGGCGGGATGAATTTTTGTGTTTGTTCATCCATTCGTCCTTAGTATTATATACTTAATTAAAAAATCAAATTTCAAATAACATAAAATTTTTGAATTTTTTTAATTTGAAGAAGATATTTTTTAAAATACTAAAATCTTCATAACATAAATATTAAAATTTAAAAACTAATTAAATTATAGAAACTAATTATTATTATTATTATTATTTATAATATCACGTTATATTTTCATATGTTTTAAAACAATTAAATTACTATTTTGTTAGCTTCTAATATATAAGTTAATATTTTAAATTATGTGACAATAACATAATTTAAAATAATTCCATTAAATATTGATTAAAAAGATTTTCAATGTATAATATTTTAATAATTTTAATTATTATCATAATTGCATCTTATTTGAAATACAGTAAGTATTATCTTAATGTCATTATCTAAGTCAATAATATTTCAAATATAGGGTTAGTAACGGGTGATATCTCAGTTTGTGTCAATCTAAAAACTATGTATTCAAAATGATCAAACTAGAAACTTTAGACTCTAGTCCAAGATTGGCTTTAGATGGCCTGAAACCCGATTAGATTTAGGTCAAATTTGATTAAATATATTTTTAATTTTTAAATTAAAAAGAAAATTATTTTACTTAAAAATTTCAAGTTTTGAATCAGGTTAGACCTATTAGAACCCAAAATTATAAAGAAAAATTTGATTTTGATCTAGAATTTAGTTAACTCAAATCGTACTTATTAATATTGAACCGGTCAGGCCAAACTGAATCGGGACGATCGAAAATTTAGTGAACTAAAATCGAACTTAGTGCCTGTTTGTTTAAGCTAAGTACTTTTTTCTATCGCAAAAGTTGCTTTAAAAAAATGAGTGCTTGATTATAAAATCTACAAATACTTTTTAAATAAAAATAACTTTTTTAAAAGTTAAAATATAACTTTTTAAGAATTTCAAATTTGAAGTTTTTCAAAAAGCACTTTTTTTAGTAGACTTTTCAGATCAATTAGTGAACCTATTTTTAATCATCTTTATCATTATATCTTTACACACAATTTTCACAATATCACAAATATATCTTCACGTTTATTTTGATATTTATATAATATTATTTAACTTTTTAATATTTTTAATATTTATTTTAATATTAATTTTACTTATATTATAATCCATATAAAAGATTCGGTTATATATATATTCATTTATGTTTTATATGGTTTAAAATTATATAATAATTAATATATTGTAATTTGCATATTATTTAATATATTTTAAATAATATTTATATGCACAAATAATTTTTATTATAAAATAAAATATAATTAAAATTTAAAATATTTTTTTATATTGTCAAATAGTTTATTATATAAAATTCTTTTTTTTTTCAAATGATATTTCTAAAAAAATTCAAGCGATTAAATTTCTAATTACATAAGCTAATCGTAACATTGAACCGATCGGGCAAAACCGAATTCGGGCGGCCAAAAGTGCATTGTACCATAACTCCGTGAATAAAAGAATTCAGATATTAGTTTCTACTCCGAACGAACATAAAAATAATCTCCAAATGCGGCACCGTCTGGGTTAATTATGCATTGATTAAGTAACGGACAATTCAGGAGTTCTACTAAATGGCGCCTCTTTTATCTTCTCTTCTCTTCTTTCAGCCACTACGTACGCTAGTACGCTACGCCTGCAAAGATCGCTCCTTTTACCTGATCTTTGCTTCCTTCTTCCGATTTCTCCATTACCCATTATCCGAATCAGTTAAGGTAGTAAACTAATGTTAATAATTTCTTCATGCGTTTCTTTCTTTCTTTGGCTCAGTCAACTGACTGATTTATCTTGAGATATGGATTTTGGCTGCGTTGTGAAGAATTTTCAAGTGACTAAAAGTATGTGAATGCATTTTATTTCGTAAAGGACCAATTCCCTTTATTATTTTCTTGTTAATCTTTTTTAAATTGTCTTTCTTTTGGATTGATTTTAAGTTCTGTTTATGGAATTTGCTCTGAAATCCGTACATTTGTAGGTGGGCAATGACGTTGCCTTCGGAATCATGGATGAAGGAATTAGGTGAGGCGTCGAAACTAGCGGAGGAAGTCAACGGCATGATTTCCGGGAAGAATTCTGTTGCTGCTTCAGGACAAGGGACACAGAGACATTTATCGACTGCTCGAAGGAAGATCACCATTCTCAGAACAAAGCTTGATGTTTTACAGTCTCTTTTGCCAGAAATTCCGAAGAAACAGATAATGTAAGTTTCCAATACTCATATATCTTTGGTGTGTTACGGTCAATGTAGAAAACTTTTGATATATTTGAAAATGAGGAGATTTTGTTAATTTCCTCTTTATAACTTTATTGGATGATGGTCTTTCAAGTTCTTCTTAAACCTGAGGAAACTTCATGCTCAAGAGTGGAGGAGATCTGTTTAGACATTAATCTCTTACTGTATCTTTTACCTGCTTTTGTCTCTGCTCCTAAAATTATTGTTGCTATTATTTTGGACAGAAGTGGGAAAGAGATGAATCGAAGACAAGACATGCTGAAGAATTTGAGTTCGAAAGCTAACCAGATGGCAACTACTCTCAACATGTCCAGTTCTAACAGAGATGATTTACTGGGGCCTGATAAGAAGTCAGAGGATGTTATGAACAGAGCAACTGGCCTGGATAACCAAGGTCTTGTTGGCTTTCAGAGACAGATTATGAAAGGTAATAGGACATTATACATTTGGCAATTGGCATTCTCTTACTTGTAGCGAGTTTAATTTCAAGATTTGTGAGTTTATGATTCAGATTTGTTGCATATTGAGCAGAACAAGATGTTGATCTGGGAAAGCTGGAGGAGAGGGTGACTAGTACGAAACACATTGCTTTGGCCATTAATGAGGAGCTAGGCCTTCACACTAAGCTTCTGGTGGGTACTGAATTGTTTTACTATTTTCAGTTTGTATAATCTTCTTGTCTGTCTGAGCAGTTTTTGGCAGAACTAATCGCAGCTTAACTTTATTTCTGTTTCTCCTAAACATTGCACTTGCAGGATGATTTGGATGAGCGGGTAGATGAAACAAACACCCGTCTACAGGTTAGCTTAAATCCATATGTATTAAAACCCTGCAGAGATGCTTTGTTGTCTTTTTTAGAAGTTCTATGGAAAAATGGTTATATAATCTTATCATGTATTTGTCTACTGTCTTTTGAACAGATGGTGCAAAGGAAGTTGGCTTTTCTGAATAAACGAACCAAAGGTGGTTGCTTTTGCTCAATGTTATTGGTCATTGCCATTGTCATTATGGTTCTTGTGACATGGGCACTAATCAAGTACCTGTAGCTTGAAGCTTAGAACTACTGTGGCCTTCCTTTCCTCTGTGTGTGGCCTTGTATTAACTTTATCGAGCATGTATTGCCACATTACAGGAAATGAGTTTGCTTCTTGTTGCATGGAGAGATGTGGATGATAAGGCATTGATGGATTATATAATGAGATTAAATGCTTCTTATACACTTTTTCACTTGCTTCAATGGCCATTACAATATTTGGCAAGCATATGATCCTTAATATGGTTAATTAAGTCTAGCCGAGCTAAGGCATAAGTTCTTCTTTTTGACTTATATTTCAAATAAAATGACATTATTTTATTAAAATATAACACATGTTTTAAATAACATAATATCATTGTATTAAAATTTAACAAAATAACATCATTTTAATTAATAAATTCTTTTAGACGATCTTCTTGAACTCAATTTTTACCTAAAATTTGATCAACTTGAGCTTTAAATATTATTTTTTTCTTTTAAAATTATTAAATATTATTTTTACCTAAAATTTGATCAACTTGAACTCAATTTAAAATTTTATTTTTATAATATTATTTAATTATTTAATAATTCTTTAGTTAAATAAAAAGATATTTAAATAAAATTTTTATAATTTTTAAATAATATTCACAAGTTAATTACATTACTCAATTTAAATTAAGAGATCAAATAATTTTAATGTTAGTAAGTATTTAAAAATTTCGATAATAAAAATATTTATATAATTATTTTATTGGAATAGTTTAATTGTAACCGATTATAGTAACTTAATAGTGAATCCAATTGCAAATTAATTAATAAGTACATAATCTTTTTTAAAATCATGTTTTTTATAAGTTATTTTACACATAAACAGCTAACAACTAATTTTATCAAACTTTTTTAACAAACAGCTAATGCAATCTGCTGTTCAAATTAATTGATATAATCAGTTATCAGCTAACAGCTAATAGAATCAGCTATCAGCTAAATGCAATCAGACGATTGCCAAACATGACTTAAATGCCCACTGTCCTCTACATTTGAAAGAAGAATATTTCTTAACACATTATTGTATTTGGTATGGTCGGGTCGATCGTGCAGGGCCCGAACCCAGACAACCCATGGGCCGATCGATCTATTCTTCAAAGATCGGTCTCATACCTAACGGATATATCAAGCTCAGGCCCGATCCACGCTCTCCTTAGCCCATCCGTAGATGAGAGACTCCCATGCACACGTAAAGACCTAAACCTAGTTGTTGCTCCATATATAAGGTATAATTCTATCGTAACAAAGGTACGTGATCATAAACCTAGCTTTATCGTTTTTACAGCGATCCCACCTTCACCAAAGGACTGACTTGAGCGTCGGAGGGGCTAATCGGGACACAACCCCCGACGTGCCTTCTTTGTCTTACAGGCACTTTCACGTCGACCTCATCACAGGAAGCAGCCAGCTTATGGATTCGAACAGCAACGTCCAGTTCTGCCAGAATCCGACAAAACCAACTATAATGAAGCATGCCCCTTTATAGAATAGAAGAAAGGCTTATGCTTGGTGAGATCGGATTATCTATTCGAATAATACAATGGATTGACGACTACCATGCTTCTTGTTTAATGCAGCTGAACTAGTCATGACATCTGAATTATCAAGTCAAGAACTTGTTAAGGATAAACTACAAACAGAGTCAAGTTGCACACCAAATGCGGAAGAACATTATAAAAATAAGCTCGTAATGGTAAGGAATCTTCATTTTTCTACTTATTAATAACTGGAGCAACGACAATTCCATAGATAAATCAACGATGACAAAAGCTAAATGGAAGCTAACAGAGATCAATCCACTTAAGGTCATGGTGGGTGGATGCTTATAGCCTTGTGCTGACCTTTATAAGCGACTTGAATAGACTCTTCAAGGACTACCTTTCATAACTGATGCATTGGTAATTCCTAACGAGAGAAGTTGCGGTACATCGATTGGCCACCTTATTCTATACAACTTCAGAAAGAGGATTATGCTATTTAAATGGAAGCGCTAGCAGGTTCTATTGAAGGGGGGACCAAACAAAGAGATGAAGCTGATGTCAAAAATGGACTACAAATGACTTTAAACCACCCTGACCCTGAGGCCGCTACTCATTTGTGCATGGTTGAATTAACCTTTCCATTAGAGTCTCAATGATGGTGGGTGATACTGAGAAGCAGGAAGAACAGAATGACGAAATCACATGGTTATTAGTTGAATTAGAACAATTATAAAGGAAACGTATCAACTTCCACCATCAATAAGTATTAATCACAAGATTCCTTTTAAAGGAGTTAAAGATGTTAATGTAAGACCCCTATAAATATCCGGAGATTCGCAAAGACATAAAAGAGGGTATGGTGCATGAACAATTGGGATAAGGCTTTAAGTGATAGTTCTTACTATTCCCCTCTAGCGTTAGCAGGCTTGTTCCTACATTTTATAGGCCTAAGTAAAAAAGAGAGGCTTTTATTTTGCTTCTTTTTTTTCTTTATAAGAATTAAGAGTAAGCTCTCGTAAAGACAAAAAAGAGTTAAAATAGGAGCTCTTTTTGTTACTCTTTATGAGGCTTAAAAGTGAGGAATGAACTCTATTTCATTTTTCATAAGAGTAGGTCATCGGAAGGTGTCCTATCTGCCCTTACATAGAGTCAGACTTAGGCCTTAGTTAAAAAAGAAGTACAATAATTGGAGGATGTATAGGCTTGTTATTAAGCATAAATTTCTCACATCTTTAATAAAAGAACTTACAGATGAATTATATAGCTCAAGCTAGTATTTTAAGTTAGACTCAATGTCCAGGTTACGATCATAGCAAAATACGCATAGATAATATAAGGGGAAAAAAGTAATTATCAAGTTAAAGTCAAGGATGATAACAGTGGAGTTGCTACATACATAGTTATTCTGCATATAAACTAGCCTACTTTCTAAAATCTAACCAAGTTAAGATGCATACGCTATTTTTATGGATATGATCAAACTAAGTCAAGGAAGGAATCCTACATTTTAACATATATGAGTGGAAGGAGGTACTGAGTTAGAAGGCAAGGCGTACGGTGACACCCTTCTTAATTGAAAACCAATTAGTTGCATTAGTGTATGAAAGCTCACAAAGACTTCATTTTATTAGAAACATATTTAAGCAATATCAAGTAACTGATTCTTCAATACAAGAAAAGTCGGATTTAGCGATGAAAAATTGTCGACGGAAAAGTAACTGTTGCAAATTACTGACAAAAAATCAATTTTTGTCGATAATATTGATGGGAAAATTTTTGTTTAGTGACAGTATCAATATTCATCAGTAAATATGGAGGGAAATTATCCTGACAAAAGTTGCAATGAACTTTAGCGATGATACAAAATGCTCGCCGATAAAGAAAGCAGGAATTGTTGGTGTAAGCTAAACGTTGTCGTCTGCTTCGGCTTTATGTAACTTCCCATTCCCATACTAAAGGTTAGGACCCAAAATTTCAGTACATGTGAGCTCAAAGAGAGATTAAAGGAATGCATTTTTTTAGCTCATGCATAATGTTAGCATATATGCACATAAATATTGAATCTTTACACATAAAAAACTGGTACATGCATTCATTGACAACTTTCGGGTATAATTGATGTTAAATGTGATTTTATTAAAGATCAGAAGTAGAGGGAGTTGAAAGAGTGATCTTGGTATGAGTTGTGTTAAGGAAAGATTTTGAAACAAATTGGTAGTTGATCTGGAAAACGTTTACTGAGTATGCTTCAATCTTTTAGCCACGACGGTTTCTCTAGTTGTCCAAATAAGATGATTCTTGATTTGGATTAAACTGGAGATATATAACTACATTTCTTATGAGACATCGAATTTAAATTCTGTCTCTAAGAATCTTAAACTTTGTCATGAAGTTGAGAATTGGGTGTAATACATTGGAAGATGAATGTAAAATTCATATTCTCAAATCAGGGAAAATTTTGGATTGATCTAGATAGATTTTGACAAAGTTGCCTTCTTAAAAGTTTTAGATTTTTCTTTTATTTTTCCAACGATATATAGTATGAAAATTTTGGACATTTGAGTCGAGAGTTATGATTTTTATAAGCGTAGATGCTCTGGAGATTATAGATAGTGATTTAGAACTTTGGGGATGTAAGGAAGACCCAGTTGAAACATCTTCTTATGCACGGTGCATCGTCTTAGTTTTGTATCATCTTAGTTTTGCTTCATCTTAGTTTTGTATCGTCATAGTTTGCTTCGTCTTAGTTTTGTATCGTCTTAGTTTTGCATCGTCTTAGCTTTGCTTCGTCTTAGTTTGCTTCGTCTTAGTTTTGCTTCGTCTTAGTTTTGCATCGTCTTAGTTTGCATCATCTTAGTTTTGTATCGTCTTAGTTTGCTTCATCTTAGCTTTGCTTCGTCTTAGTTTTGCTTAATCTTAGTTTGACTTTCCGCATCATCTTAGTTTGACCATCTTAGTTTGACTTTTATCATCGTCGTAGTTTGACCTTCTACACCGTCTTAGTTTAACCGTCTTAGTTTGACCTTTTGCATCATCTTAGTTTGTATCGTCACCTTCTGTTCTATTTTTGATCCTTCAGAAAGTAGAATTGGCCTTTGAGATCTCATAAAAGTTGTAGATATAGAAGTCTTTTTTCAAACCGATTAAAAACAAACTCAATCTGACACCTGAAGTGAGAGTTATGGCAATTGTACCAAGGCATATACAATATGAGTAAAGACATGAACAAGTTAGATTCTTTTGGCCATAACTTTTTTCTAGACACCCTAATAACTTGATTCTTGAACCATTCGACTTGTAAGATAGTGCTCTACATCTCCACCAAAAATTTTATCCATCTGAAATGATGTGAGAGAGATTGAGTGAAAAGAGTAGGCCAGGTATAGTGAGTGTGCCCTTAAGTAATATGAACTGATGGTATTCTACTGAGCATACTTCAATATTTTGGTGATTTTTGGATCAGTGGAGCTCCAAATGAGATAAATTCTAATTTTTGGTAAACTAGAGACATGGAGTTACAAATGGTATGAAGAAATTGGAATCTAATTCAGTCTCTATGATGTTTAAATTTAGGATAGAATTTGTGCCTAGTATATTCATTTGGACTAGAGCAGCCCAAAAATGTTTGAAGTGTATCTTTTGAATCACTAACCTGAATTGAATGATTTTGGTGTCATTAGAAACTTAAGATAACGGGGGACATTTTTTTTGGAAAAAATTGTTATGTTAGAATGTTTAAGGGTATTGTTGACAAGACACTTAAGTGTAAAAGACATAAGGCATAAATGGAATGGCAAATAGGACAATTCTCAATCATTAAGGGTATAGTTGGAAGAAGAAATATTGTCTTGCTTATAAATAAAGAAGAAAAACGTGAATGGAAGGATAAGCAGAAGAGAAGAACAAAAATTTAAGAGAAAAAGAGAGAGAGAAATACAAGGAGAAGAAGAGAAGAA
>JANTPM010000244.1:1985540-1996053 GCA_025434745.1 Erythroxylum divaricatum | reverse complement strand
CAAATATTGGCATATAACATAATAAAATGACAATAAATGTTCCAAATGAAGATACCTTTATTTATTTCTTTTCCCAAAATACATAGAGTTACTATATATAAATCAATCAAATATTATTGACTTAACTCAACTTGTAAACTTGACTTGAATCTATTAATTAAGACTTGAAATAATAATTTAAAGTAATGATAATAAATTATTGATTCGAGTAGAATTTAATTAATTCAAGGTTTAAGAGTTGTATTAATTTTATATATTAATAATATTTGATTAATTTATGTGTATTTCATTTCTATTTTTAATGAATACTTTAAAAAAGAGTTTTTTAAATTAAAAATAATAGTTTTTAAATAATATTAAAGAATAAATTTTATTTATTTTAATTTATTTAAAAAGTTTCTAATTTTCATAATATATTTATCAATGAGTACTCATCAGCCAAGATGAAACATTCCTGAGCACATTCATGAAGAAACCATCTTCTCATTTAAATGCTAAAAAGCAGCATATTATTATATTAGCTGTTCTTGTTTCAATGGCGAGCTTAACTATATGAATCATTACTATATATATATATATATATATAAACACGAAGTCTTTAATCATTATATGTCATTAGATGTTTCTCTTCAGAGAGTACTAATGGCAGACCTTGTTTCTAAGTTTTCATGGCTTCTCCTACTTGGTCTTCTAAGTACCCTTCTTCGTTTTTGCCATGCATCAACTACTGATAATGCAAAGGCACGTCTGCTCTTCATACCCATTTAGCCACTAAGCTTAACTTGCATGGCTGTTCTTTGAATTTCCAGTCACGTATTATGTTCATGTTAACTGCAATTCTGCAACTTTGATCGTATGTTTTCTTGCTATTTCTGATTACTGATCTAACTTGTGAATCAGGTTTATATAGTGTACATGGGAGACCGTCCAGATGATGATTATTCTGTGTCATCTCTTCATACCAACATGCTAGAAGATGCACTTGGCAGGTTAGGAACAATTATAATCGTCTGGACTCTGTGATGTTGTTCATCTCCTAGAGTGATTCAGTCTCAGATAAAGACAAGGACTCGAACATACATTCTCTATGTTATTGCTTAAATCTGATGGAGAAGTTTCTGTACTGATGGGGTTGGATTTACATGGACACTGACTTGTTTTATTGGTTTTATTCAACAGTGGGGGATCAGGGTCATTAATTTACAGCTACCAGAGAAGTTTCAATGGTTTTGCTGCAAAGTTGACAGATGAGCAGATGCAGAAACTGGCAGGTGAGTGAAACATTGCAATTCCCTGAAATTATTAGCTTGAGGATAGAATCAATCTCTGTTTTTTAGCTCTTGTCTTGTTATGTTTGAATATGTTTGGCAGTCATGGAAGGAGTGGTTTCTGTGTTTCCCAACGAAAAGAAACATCTTCACACAACAAGGTCATGGAACTTCATGGGCCTCTCCCAACAAGTTAAGAGAAGTAGAGTTGAAAGAAATGTCATTATTGCAATGCTTGACTCAGGAATTTGGCCAGATTCCCATAGTTTCAGTGATCATGGATTTGGTCCTCCTCCAAGAAAATGGAAGGGAAAATGTCAGAAGTCATCCCATTTCACCTGCAACAAGTGAGTTCTTGATATGGACCTCAACATAAGCATTGACATTACAAACAGGCCGTTTATGTCTGCATAATTGTGTGCATCTTGTTCATTAAAATCTTGAAAATAGATTCTGTATACCTGCAGCAAAGTAATTGGAGCACGATACTACCGAAGCAGTGGAGCACTATTTACTGGTGATGTTGCTTCACCATTAGATACAGAAGGGCATGGTTCTCATACTGCATCAACTGCAGCAGGAAACGTGGTTGGAAACACAAGTCTTGCAGGATTTCGCTTAGGAGTAGCACGAGGAGGCGTTCCGTCTGCTCGAATTGCTGTCTACAAAGTTTGTTGGTTAGATGGTTGTTATGCTGCTGATATTCTTGCAGCATTTGATGATGCCATTGCTGATGGAGTTGATATTATCTCCATATCAGTTGGAGGGGATGTTCCAAGACCATATTTCGCTGACCCGATTTCCATTGGAGCTTTCCATGCAATGAAGCATGGTATACTTACATCAACTTCTGCTGGAAATTCAGGTCCTAGACTTGGAAGCATCACCAATTTTTCACCTTGGTCGCTCTCTGTGGCTGCTAGTAGCATAGATAGGAGATTTCGGACAGCAATTAAGCTCGGTAATGGAGTGGTTTATAAGGTACAGAAATTGGTTGATTGATTAAATCTCACTGAGTTGTTTCATCCATAACCAACTTGTATCCATTACATGATCTCCATGATTATACTTTTCTATACAGGGGATCTCTATAAATACTAGAGGCCTTCAGCATAAAATGTACCCTACAGTCTATGGTGGTAATGCTCCGAACATCAAGAAAGGATTCAAAGCTTCTGCTTCCAGGTAACATGAGAAACATAACAACCCACAGCATTCAATTAGCATTCAAATGTTAAGTCTGATAGTAAAGAAAATGCAGGCACTGCTTAAGAAACTCCTTGGATAGAACCCTGGTGAAAGGGAAAATTGTTGTCTGTGATTCCGCACGTCAAGCAGCAGCAACTGCAATGGATGCTGGAGCAGTTGGTGTAATAGTCCGAGGGAGATATTTCAAAGATGGAGCTGAGAATTTCCCAATTCCAGCTTCCGTCTTGGGGGTGACAGATGGAACTCATCTTTTTAAATATATAAAAAGAACTAGGTACTACAAACTACCAAAAATTTCATTAAGGTAATCCCATTATAGTTTCATTGGCTTCATAATGATGATTCAACAGAAAACCAACTGCAACAATATTCAGAAGCACTGAAACAAAAGATCGAAATGCCCCACATATAGCTTCATTTTCATCACGGGGGCCGAATCCGATAACTAGTGATATTCTTAAGGTAAAGTGCAAAGAATGTTTGCCCCATTTCTAGTTCTTTGCAATCTTGTTTCTTAGTTCGAACTTCCCAAACTTGTGCAGCCTGATCTAGCAGCCCCAGGAGTGGACATTTTAGCAGCGTGGTCCAAAAGTGCCAGTGTAACAGGAGTTCCAGGGGACGACAGAGTAGTTGCATACAACATAATTTCAGGCACATCAATGGCTTGTCCACATGCAACTGGGGCAGCAGCTTATGTCAAGTCAATTCATCCAAAATGGTCTCCTGCTGCCATTAAATCTGCTCTGATGACCACAGGTAATGTTTCAAAAGGGCTTACCAGCTTAGGAAGTTACACTAACAGATACCGTAACCCCGTTTCATGTGAAAGTTCACATAATTTATCATTTAGCGTTGCATATTCCAATAAATCAGATGAAAGTATCAAAGCAGAAAGGATAAACATTGGCAGAAATGTTGCAGGCTCACAAACACATATCACATTAGTAAGAAGAACTAAAAAGATATAAAAGAATTAAGCTGAAAAATGCACATACAAGACCTTATTCCTTTTCTTTTCTGCTGGCAGCATCTTCCATGACAGATGGTAGAAGAACTGATGGTGTTCTTTCATATGGATCAGGACATCTAAACCCTGCAAAGGCCAGGAATCCTGGTTTAATATATGACATTGAGGAATATGATTATATTAAATTTCTCTGTGGTCAAGAATATAATGATCAACAACTCCGACTGGTCACTCGAGGAAGACAAAGCTGCTCTAAGGCAAATAGAACTGCAGTCTGGGATTTGAACTATCCATCTTTTGCTTTATCTACACATTATGGTCGAACTGTAACCCGAACTTTCCATAGAACTGTAACGAATGTTGGACAAGCCAAGTCCAGGTATAAAGTAGTTGTGAGAGCACCTAAAACCCTTCATATCAGAGTTAAACCAGAAGTTCTTTCCTTTAAGTCTCGTGGGGAAAAGAAGTCCTTTTCTGTTACTGTAACAGCAAAGATGAAGAAAGGAAGACCTACAATCTCTGGTACTTTGACATGGAATGATGGGAAGCATCAAGTGAGGAGTCCTATTGTTGCTCATGTTTCTTCCAAAACCAAATGATCCCAGAATGAGTTTTCTTCTTGCTACATTCATTTTCGACCCACCATCAAGATTACACTCATCGTTCTGAATTGAAGAAGTTTGGTCCAGTTCATTATTCAGCATTTAACTTCACATCTCATTCCTTTTAGATAACTATAATCACATGCTTTCTTAAATTCCTTTGAAGTTATATATCAGATTCTTACATCTATCCTTTGCGTTGAAAGTGTATTTGTATTCACTATATTTCTGTACATAGGAACAAGAAATGGCTAGGTTTATATACAAACTTCCTATGACTATTTAGAAAATAATCTAGCTATTAACTATAGGAAATCTCTCAATTATAGGAGAAATTATAGGAGCAAAAATAAACATATCAATACAAGATCAATCCTAATTAATACAAAATCAATTCTAATAACTCTATTCAACACTTTGAACCAAAACCATCACTTAGAACTTGTAATTTGTAGATTATTACATGCATTCGACGGTTTATTTGACGCATACCCAAAAAGTATCGGGTGTAAATTCCATCACATAGAAATAATTGTACCAGAGCTTCTGGTATTCTTGTTATTTTTCATCTTTTCCAGTGTTAGAACTTGGGAGGGAGCTTGAACCCCATCGAGAAAACTTCCTCTTCAACTTGCTTCAGTCTAAACTTTGGGTTCTCTTTTTCTTTCTTCTTTCCCATTTTTGCTTAAATTCATTTCAGATTCGTTTGACCAGGAAAGGTAAGAACAAGAACAAGAAAATTAAATAGAAATCTTTTATCTGTTTTCCATCTTTATCTCTATTGTGAATTGGAAGTAATGAAATCCACAGGGACAAACTTTCTGAAAGATCTACCTCACCCTGGAAATGAGAATGAAAATGGAAATACTGCTTGAAATTAAAACAAAAAACAAAAAACAAAAAAGTGGATACTCCCAAAGCAATCTGATGAACTGTAAGGAGGATCTACCTCAATTTATTTGTTGAGAAATCGGATGTACAAGATATACATTAATCCTAGAGGCTTCAATATGAAATCAAAGAGTTAAGGCCATTGTTCTTTCATTTTGATCCCAGTTGTTAATAACCACTGAAGCCAATTGATCTGAAAACTACAACATCATTTTTTGTTGATTTGGCCACCGATCCTGAGCTTATCAGACCAAGTTATCACCTCTGCGGATGTTGATTTTGCAGAGAGGGCAGGTGGCATTCATCCGGAGCCATTTGCTGATGCATCTGCAATGAAAGTGGTGGTTGCAAGGAAGGGTGTACAGTTCCACTCCATCTACATATCTAGAAAGGCAAATGCAGCATTTCTGGAAATCAACAAACACACGTTAATTCCCCACGCAATCTTCTATTTTAAGGTCTGAAGACAAAAACGCAAAACACAACACGAAATGCAAGGCTGGTAAAAAATGGACACAGTAATCACGCCTGTTCAGTCTAGCTTAGCTTTTCTGCTGAAAATTTTTAAAGAGTTAACAGCAGAAGAGAGTCAAAAGGTGCTCACAGAATCCTCAAGAGGAAGATCAATTTCACTAGTGGAGCTTGTGTTGCTACACCACCCTCTTATACCAAGCGCTTCCCGCTTCTTATCATACTCCATTGTCCTGAATTGACTACCTTGGCGGTACTTATACTTGGGAAGACTCCTGATGTCATCTTCAGATGCACCTTTTCCAATAGCAAAAGCATAAACTACTGCTGCAATTGGAATGCAAAAGGCAGCCAAGAACACGATGAATGCCACTATAATGCAAAATATGACGAAGAACACATCAAAGGCCAAAAATACCACCGTTAACCTGCAGTACATGAGAGGTGTATCATTGTTGTATCAATACGACATGAAAATATACCTAAAGCATGTCCTGGTTCAAAGCATCACATCTCTAACCTTCAGTCCTAACACAGTATGTTATTGAAATAGCAATACAACATGAAAATATAACTAAAGCAAAAGTTATGTCATGTTCAAATCATCAGATTTGAAGATAAGACTAATCTTGTCAAGAATCAGTAATTTTATTCATGGCTAAAATTGAGGCCCTTGAAGGTCATAAACTCCTCTACAAAAACTAGATGCAGTGAGAAAACCATGCAAAAGTTGGTAATAGGAAACGATATCACATGGCAAAGAATATTAGATCCAAGACTTAACCCTAAAGATAAGCACCTAGTATATCGAGAAGGATAATTTCCATACATTACACATAATCATTCATCAATCAGCTTTAGCAATTGATACTGAACGAGAATAGGCTGAAAACCCACTATCCTCAGCAATATCATATTCACAGTGGATTCCATTTCTCTCTTGCCACATGAAGGAAAGCATTACTCCTACAAGTATACAAGAACAGTCCAGATCTCCAAATATGTGCTCAGATGAACTAATTGACAGCACAAGAACATATTCTTTTAATGCCTAAATGTGTTTCCCAGAAGATGAAAAAGATTAAGAGATCAATATTCTTATGTAATGGTTTAATAATTCAACATTATACAAGCATGTTCATATCTATAATATAATTTACTCGGCAGACTCTCCAACATAGTATATACACTCCATAACCAATGTACTATTTCAGAGACTTATTCAGCTGTAAGAACTAAGGCACATAAACATATGAAACAAGCGGGTCAATACAATAAGTATAATAACGTTGATTAAAGAAGCAGAAAGCGAGAGAGCAGGTTACAATCCAGCACTACATATTCAAGACATGTATGACCCTTACCAATATAAACGGGGTGAATCTTGCAGCAGTGCTGGACCGCCTACAACAATCCAATAGAATCCGATCACCCACCAGATGGATGACACCATTGTATTAATAGATTCCAACCTTTTCATCATCCTGAAAAAGTAAAGTTATGAAATCACATAGTAGGAAAGCTTTGAGGGCATTACCTACTGAGATGCTGATCTTAGTTAGCCAAGAAACTGCAATATTAACCGTCCAGCATTCTAAGTGATTAAGATTTTAAATTTTTGTTAATCTCTGTTTTGGTAAGAGTGGTTCAGATACAAGAAAAGCACCATATCTAAACCCAAAATCTTAAGGCATTAAGTTATGATCTCATTCTTGTGTATAAACCCTCATTTGCTTTTGTTCTTAGTCAATACGAGAACTTTTACAACTTAATAAATATATTGGCCTTTGCTTAGATCAAAGAACCAAAGAGACACGATAACCACCCAACACAAATGCACTTGCATATAACCAATATATCTTGCTTCATACAACCACTACTAGACACCCTTTTTTGGGGTTGCCACAATCATCATATATGAACTTTCACATTCTCCTCTCACCATTCAAGCAACTTCTTTTCTAAAACACATGCACCAAAGGAAAAATATTACAAACCATCCTGACTAAGACATCAATTGGATGCAGCAGCTTAGTCTGCAGTTTGCTATTTCACAACAATAATAATGGTATATGAGGACATGATCTGAGTATGTTATCAAGCTAAACCACAGAAATCAGCACCCAACAAGAATCCCAACAATTCAGATAAGCTTTACATCCAAAAAAGGAAGCTCGATACTTCTTATAAGATTAGGTACCGTTAGCTTCTCTCCGTTCTTTTTCCTTCTCTTTCTCAACAAAGATGCATGCAGGTGTAAACTAAGAATTTCAAAACTTTTGTCCAACTAAATGGAACGTTAGCTCACAATATCTGTGACTATAATGATAGCAGTAGCAACCAGCAGAACAATAGTGACATGTTTTTGGTGATTATCATAAAATTGGCTAACTGAACGTACCATGAAAATTTGACTGAAACGGTTAAAAACAAGCTAAAACAAGAAAACTAACCAAAAAATTTCATGAGCAAGAAAACGCAAGAAACTAAGAAAACAAAGACCGAGTTCCAAATTTCAATACACAATAGAATCACAAGCAGAGCACAAAAAAATGAAAGAGAAAAGACATCAATTTGCATAGTTAGCAATAACTATACCTGTTATGAATCTCACAAGCTGACAACCCACCAACGTCCACGCGACCATGACCATCATAATCATCTTCATCATCATCAACATCATGAAAGTTCTTACCTTGCCTCATCCTCCGCGTTCCATGGTCAAAACACACGAAACCCACATGCAAAAAACAATGAAAAGCATACCCAGAAACCCAAATCCTCAAAGGCGTAGATGGGGTCTCTTTAAAAGAGGAAAGAAGCACCATCACAGAGACCACAACAAACGCCATGTTAAACAACACGTCAAGGACCATCACAGGCCTCGAATAGTTAAAATAACAGCAACTGCCACCTCTCCTCCTGGAACCCGTCACGCCGTCCTCGAGACCGTCTGATCGGAGATCAGCTCCGTCGTCGGGGAAGATTGCGCTAATATCTCGCGGACAAGCGGTAGTACTCATGGTTTGGTGGTTTAGTAGAGAATAGCTACCTGCGTCACCAAACCCACCTTGTTCAGACATTTCCGCAGAGAAAGAGTTGTTGGGCCGTGAATGTACAGAGAAAGAGAGAGATGGTTGAGTTGAGTTTTTCTATGGACAGATGAAACCTCAATTGAGTGGGAGTTGTCAGTTGTGAACTCTGCGAGTGGTAAGTGGGGGCTGAGTTAGAGAGAGAGAAGAGAGAGAGCACGCAACAACGTTGTTATTTAACTATTTTATTTATATACTAAAATAGGTTTCTTTTGTACTATAAATGCTATTTTGTATTTTAGAAAAATTTTAAAATTATCAAAAGTATTTCTTTTAATTCTAATTTTTAAATTTTTTTAAATTAAAAATAATTATAAAACATGTGTAATATAAATATCAAAACTGAATTATTGAGATAATTCAACACAATTTTAAAACTCAGATTAAGTTAAACAAATCTGACACAAATTGTTAATTTATTATAATTATCTTAAATTATTAATTTAAAATTTAATTTAATTAATTTTAGTTTTTTAAATGAGTTTTTTAAAAATAGAAATTAAAGAATCTTTTAAATTTTAAAGATTATGTGTTAAATTTAGAATTAAATAGTCATTTTTCCGTAATTTCCTTTGCTTTTAAAATAATATAAAATGTTTTTTAATGGAAAAAATAAGTGAAATTTTAATTTACAATTTTTGAGTTGGGAAAAATTGTGATATAAATGGATGAGCCCATCAATACCTAACAAGATGGATTGAGAAAAGAGAAATTAGGGTTGAAACTTACTATTAATCATGATGATCACATCATGATCAACTCGTTAGTGAATCATACGTGGACTAATACCATTACCTATAACCTAAAAAATAAGATATCCAATTTCGGTTACGATGTTCTTATCATGTCTTATTAATTCTTATCTACATATTTATGTAGATCTTATATAAATATATGAATAAGATTTAATAAAATATAGTTAGAATAGAGTAACTAGAACAGAAGATTTGATGTGATAAGTCTTCGTGAAGATTAATTAAATATGGAACGTATGATTTAATTTTTTATTTTATACATTTAAAAATATCATTTTTTAACAATATTAATGGACCGAATTAAATACAACTTTTTTTATTTAAATGTGAATTTAAATATTTTATTTTATTTATTAAATAAAATAATGTGATTTTAAACTATTAGATTGTCTCAAGTTGTACCAAATAATATAGTCTAACAGTATGATTCAAAATTTGATTAAAATCAACTTTATTTGTTAATTATAAATTGAGTTTGACCTATTATCCCTTTTTAATATTATTTATTTATTACATAATTTTACTTTAATTATATAAGTTTAATATTTATTCATAATTTTAAAATAATATCATTTAAAGATTTTTTAATTTACATTATAGTGTTATTAAAAATAAAATAACAAGAGAATTAATGAGTGATACATTTTAAAATAATAAAACATAAAATAAGAATGTGATAAAAATTATTGGAGGTCTAATGATATTAAAATCTAGGGTCCAAAGGTTGGCAGATTCCAAAAACCACAGTTTGGGTTGACGTTTAAAAAAATATCCCCAATATTTTTTAATATAGATAAAATTTATAATAAAATATATACAATATTTATAAAATATATTAAACAAATCAATGATTTAAAACTAAATAAACAATTAGTTTAACTAAAATTTATAAAATTTAACGCTTATCAATTCTTGGCGAATTATGTTACGGTCTAATTACAAGGTAGGGAACGAGAGTCTCATGTCGGTCATATGAGGGGCTGATGTGGGATTTATAAGAATTTGTGAGCTCTCTCACCCGTTAAGCTAGCTTTTGAAGTTAGACTGTTAAGAAAGATCTATATCAAATTACTCTTGAGAGTATATATAATATTTATAAACTACATTCCAAATAAAATAATTAGATAACTAATGATTTAGAATTAAATAATAAGATTAATTTAAATAATATTTATAAAATTTAATTATCAAGATTGATTCTTTAATTTGTTCATCACCTAATCTTCTCTGTTAGCTGTTAGTGAAAGGTCATTATCTT
>JANTPM010000244.1:1935910-1960029 GCA_025434745.1 Erythroxylum divaricatum | reverse complement strand
AAAACAAAAATTAAAAATTAACAATAATTATAAAAATTGAAATAAATAAAATAACTAATTAAAAAACTTTGAAAAAATGGGGGAATGAGAGATAAGAGAGAGGGAAGGAAATTTTAAAATTTTTTGAAAATTTTGCAAAAAATCTCTCATATTTTAAAAAATTTTCAATATCAACTGGTATTTAGATTTTGAATATTTATGCTTAAAAGTTTCAATCAACAATTTTCAGGTTCATATTTTTCCTTATCTAACGATTTAAATTTTTATTCTATTTATAGGGATATAATTTGAAACATAAGATAAAATTAAATTATATTGTATAAAATACTGTTACATATCAAATACTATAATAAGAATCTACCCAACTTTCTTATTAGAATTCTTATAAGTATCCAAACATGTGAATATCTTTATTTTCTATATATTTATTTTTCAAAAAATCATATTCTAAATTCACTTAATTTTCCAGCCAAGGACTTACTGTATTGAGCTCTGATTTCTAAAACATATCATGTTCCCTCCTTTAAAAAAGAAAACTTTATGTTGCTTATGATACACTAACACATATTAGTTTATGACACGGGCTCGAAGACAAAAACATGCAAAGAAGAACTTGGGAGTCTTCTTTTTTTTTTTCTTGATAATGGAAATCTACCAATGATTGGACGCCATTGAAGTTCAAGGCTTGACGGACGGTGCATATATTATTTTATAACATAGACAAGTTGCATTATGTGGATAAGTTAGGCGTGAAACTCCATGAAATGGTTAAAGTAGAAGCATGCTTTGGTTGCTGGCCTTGGATTGCGTGCTAGAAGCAGACATGAGGTTCTGTACAAGGTAAAACAATTGCCAGTTTTAAGGATTTTCATGGCCAAGAAGACAAAAGAAGATTGTCGTTTCTGCACCAATCGTTTACTCCAAAGCAAAGTCTTCGTGATCTCGTCATATTTTATTTGACTTACCTCGTACTTATCCGATCCGGATGATGTCTTATGTTTTACCTAACTAGAGTTTCCTTAACCATACCATAGCCTCGAGTGCAGTGACAAAAATTTATTTTAGGAGAATTTGAATATTAATTTTTTTAAATTTTGGAGAGCTCAGTACACTACTCACCTTTAAATAACTCTATATATATATATATATATTAAAAATAATTTTAAAAAAAACCTTAAGGAGTCTAGTGCACCGCTAAGCCCTATGTAGCTCCGTCGTTGCTTGAGTTTGTACATCTGAAGAAAAATCTAAGGAGTGTTTGGTTGGTTAGTACGGGGAAAAAATGAATGGGAAAGGCATAAAAATTAATAGTCGGTAATATATGAAAGATTGAATGTACAATACTTTTATACTTTCTTTTGGAGCAATACTCCATATTTTTCAATATAGTGAAATCAATTCACTTGTGCCCGTTTAATAGATGAATAGATAGAGACGTGCATAGGATGACACACAAAAATGAAAATAATCACTCTGTTCTCTAATATAATGAGGAATAAAATCACATTTATTTACATTCTTTATTACTATTTTTCCAAGAGAACCAAACATACCTTAAGTGAATAAGAGGTTTAAGATAAAGATTTTTATTATTTGTGAAGGAAAAAGGGTATATAGTTAAAAAATGAATTAATTTGAATGGTTTAATTGTAAAACTTTGTTTTGATTAATTTTTCTATTTATTTATTTTAATAATTTTATTAAAAACTCAATCAAGTTTACTTATTAAACTATCAATTTTTTTAAAATTAACTTATTTGCATAAATTAGGTTAAAATAGTTAGTTTTATTTAATAGTTAATTCTTATAATTAAACTTCAACTTTTTTAATAAATAAGGATAGCCTTTTTTATAATTTTATTTTAAAATTTAAATTTTGTTCAGCCTTTACTATATACTAATATTATAACAATTTAATTCCAATTAAAAATTTAAACTTTAAATTTCTTATTTTATTAATTTAATTTCTAAAATATTATATAAATTTATTTAAAAAATGTATATTATTATGAATCTATTATAAAAAATTCGGTTTCAATATAATGGAGAGCATATTAAATGTGTGTGGGGTTAAATAGAATTATATCATATGGCATAAGTCAAAGTTGCTTCACACTTTTTTTTAATTTTAAAATATTATTTTATTTGAAATAATATTATTTACACAGTCAAACATAGTTGTGACGCGGTTGACTCCAACTTGATTTGTTAATTGAAATGATAATCATAATACATCAAATGAGTCTTATCTCTGTCAAACTTTTTTATTAGAGGGATCAGATCTTCTGTTTTGGTTATGATGTATCTTATTCACATATTTATATAAACTTTATATACATATATGGATGAGATTGTTGGAACATAATAATTGAAACAGAACATTTAAAATGCTTATTGGAAAATGATTAGGATAAATTATTTGAATTGTATTATAAAATATTGGATATATTATATTTTTATAAAATAGACACAATATTTTATAAAAAATATATAAATGCATATTTTAATTAAAAATATATAAATTTATATTTTAATTACTGATAAAGTTTAATTGTGTTGAGTTATTATCTTTTTAAAATTTTAAAATATATAATTTAAACTTAAAATTTATATAAGTGTTGAAGACAATATAATGTACTAATTTTAAAAATATAATATAATTGTATAAATTTATAAGAATTTGAAAAATATATAATTAAAAAATTACTTCTCATACCATTGCTTCATATATCATTAAATCTTATAAAAACACCTTAAATATTATGAATATGATGGTAAAATTCATCTCAAATCTATAATTAACAATATTATAGTGGAATATATTATTATATTTTCATAAATCGTAATATATAAATCATTTTTATATATTTTTATCATCATTATTTTAAAAATTAGTATAAAATTATTCATTTTTGAACAATTTCAGCCATATAAACACGTATCATTAGAAAAAGAAGCAAACTTTGGAGATGGTTGAAGGCTGAAGCTGACCATTATTCTAAGGAGGGATGATGGATCAAGTCGGGTTCAATCTAAGAAAAAATTTCAGGCCCCATTGTGTTGTTGATCCAATACAAGCTCCCACGATCCAGGAGAAGAAAAATAAATGTGCTTCCATGTCCATGGTAAAGTGACAGAAACCGAAACCCATCAGGCCCACGAAACTTTATGGACCATGATGTTCCCTTTCAGACAAATCTACTATGATGTCCTATATTTAGATCAATCAGCACGAAGAGGACAAGTCATTTGGAAACGTGAACAGTTGTAAGAAAAGACAACATGGGTTTGCATTGTAACTGGGAAGGAAAGTGAACAGCTGTTAGGCTTCTTCTAGGTTGCAAACACCAAGACAAGTAACCTTGTACGGAGATTTAATTGCGTATCTGTCTTCTTCCTCTATGGAGTAGCAGATTACTTAAAGTTAGGATTTTTAGTGGTTTCCGGTCTCTTGTCTGCTGGAGATTCAAAGGTCATGGCTTTCTTCAATCTATGAATGCGTTTGTATCAAAAGGTACAGTTTTTCTTCCAGATCTTTGATCTTTGATCTTTCCTTTTTGTTTTGCTTTTGCATTTATTAACGAATTATATTACCGATAGAAACCAATGTAAAAGCAAAAGGGGTCTTCTTGATCCAGACTTTCTAAAATGAATTTGATTTCTTACTCCTGGGTCACTGACCCTTTGTAGCGTAAGTTTGGCACAATTAGACTTCGTGGAATAATTATTGTTTATTTTGCTTTAGACATGTTTTGAGTTTTGTATAAATGTGGGTTTCGTGTAATGACGATGTTGTACTTCAGATTTGGCTTTATCTTTAATTTGTGTGAGATTGGGGGTATTTAGGAATCCATTCTCAAACTCAACTTGACCAAAAGGTAGTAGCTTTTGAATCATAAGTTTGTGCAATCTTGCAGTTTGGTATGAGTCTGTTGGCTGCAGTGCCTTTCATAACTGTTTTGCAGGAAATGATGTTCTAACTGTTTGGAGAAGTAATTTTTTGAGTTGTGTCTAGTTTGTTGCTGTTGCGTTGAGGGTTTGTGTTTTTGCTACTTCAGATTTGGCTGTCTTTAATTTGTGTGAGATTGCAGCTGTTTAGGAATCCATTCTCAAACTCAGTTGACCAGAAATTCATAGCTTTTGCATCGCTGTCTGTGCAATCTTGCAGTTTGGTATATGAATCTGTGGGCTGAAGTGCCCTTCTTAACATTTTGCAGGAAATGAGGTTCTAGCTGTTTCAGGAAGAAAGTTTTTTCGAGTTCTGTCTAGCTTGTTGCTGTTGTGTTGAGGGTTTCTGTTATATCTAAAGCTGTGATATTTATGGAACAAAATCTTGGCGAAGACTCAGTTCCAGTTCCTGAGTCGGTTGATAAGTCTAGCATTTTAGATGTGAAGCCATTGCGATCTCTTGTTCCAGTTTTTCCTTTATCATCCAATTTTAATGGAGGTTCTGGTCCCCAAGGTTTTTCCCCATTTTTGTGTTTTCCACCATCTGGTCCTTTTCCTCCTGGATATGCCCCGTTCTACCCATTTGCTGGCATACAAACACAGCCTGCAGGGGAAACCCCGATACGTTCATCAACTTTTTATGGTGGTACCCCAATTTCAACAGCTGTACCCTTAAACAGTTATAAGACACCAGAGTCTGCAGATGCAACTAAGAGGCAGTCTAGAGGAAGCGCAAATGGAGATAAGGATGTCGGAAGTAAGACCAAGTCCCAGAAGAGGACAAGAGGTAGCCAGGATGTCAATTTCACCTCATCCGAGATTGATCATGACGCAATAGCAGATGATATTCTTACATCATATGATGTTACAATTTTTGATACATTCCGAAGATCAGATGGTGATAAAGAGGCCGTTGAGTATACTCTTGGGATATTTGAATTACTTCGAAGAAAAATTATGCAGGTTGAAGATATGAAGGAATCCACTTTTGGGCAAATAAGGCGCTCAGACTTACGAGCTGCTACCATCCTGATGAATAAAGGATTTCGGACAAATGCTAAGAAGAGAATTGGAGCTGTACCTGGTGTTGAGGTGGGGGCCATTTTCTTTTTCAGAATGGAGATGTGCTTAATTGGATTGCATTCCCCAAGTATGGCTGGAATCGATTACATGAGCCTAAAGGTCAGCCTAGAGGAGGAACCACTAGCAGTCAGCATCGTTTCATCAGGTGGATATGAGGATAATGTTGAGGATGAAAATGTTTTGATTTACAGTGGTCATGGTGGAAATATTAATAGGAAGGACAAGGAAATTATGGATCAGAAGCTTGAAAGAGGCAACCTTGCCTTGGAGAAAAGCTTGCACCGGGGTAATGAAGTGAGAGTAGTAAGGGGACTGAGGGATCCAACAAGTACAAGCCCAGCAGGCAAGGTGTATGTTTATGATGGCTTATACAAAATCCAGGAGTCATGGATTGAGAAAGGGCAGTCGGGATGTAGTGTATTTAAGTATAAACTGATTAGAGTAGCTGGCCAGCCCGATGCTTTCAAGATCTGGAAATCAATTCAGCTATGGAGGGAAGGTGTTGTTCCTAGGTCTGGGATTATTTTGCCAGATCTTACTTCAGGGAGAGAAAAATTGCCTGTTTCTCTTATAAATGATGTTGATAATGAAAAGGGTCCTGCCTATTTCACATATTCTTCAAGTCTCCAGCTTTCAAAAGAGTCAACACCACCACTTACCCCAGCTGAAAGTTTTATTGGCTGCACTTGTTCTAGTGGATGTCTCCCTGGTAAACAAAATTGCCCTTGCGTTCAGAAAAATGGAGGCTATCTCCCGCATACTGCTAATGCAGTTCTTGTGGACCCTAAATCTATTATACACGAGTGTGGTTCTTCATGTCACTGTCCTCCTAATTGTCGTAACCGTGTGACGCAAGGAGGTATAAAAGTTCGCTTGGAGGTGTTCAAAACCAAGGATAAAGGTTGGGCTTTAAGATCCTGGGATCCTATTCGTGCAGGGACTTTTATATGCGAGTATGCAGGTGAAGTTATCAGCAGTGATAAGATGCAGCAGCTTGGTGGTGAAATTGGTGATCACTTTTTTGATGGCACCCACATTTACCAGCCTGTAGTAAATTTGCCAGGCTGCTGTTCTAAAGCTGCTTCAGATCTCCCATTTCCTATAGTTATTAATGCAAAAAATTTTGGGAATGTCTCTCGTTTTTTGAATCACAGTTGCTGGCCGAATGTGTTCTGGCAGCCAGTCATGCGGGCAAGTAACAAGGAGTTCGATCTCCACATTGCATTTTATGCCCTTAGACACATTCCTCCAATGACAGAGTTGACTTATGATTACGGAGTAGTCTCACCTGAAAAGGCTGAGCTGGGAAAGAAACAGTGCTTGTGTGGATCTCCCAAATGCAGAGGGTTCTTCTATTGACACTCTCTTTGCTAGCTTCGGGAGGACTTCCCTCAGTAGCTAGTGTTTCCTGGCAAAAGGTAGAGTTTTCCAGTTTCATCTTTTTCCTGCCAAATGCAAGATCAACTTCCTCTCGACTGGAATGTTAAGTGTAGGAACTTGTTTGGTGTTAACGTGGAAGAGCTTCTGAATGAAGTCGTATATGGTATATGATTCTTCTGCTATCCAGGACCGGAAAGACCAATTTTTTTCCTGCCATGACTTTGCTATTCTCCTATGAGTTCCATTGCTGTGGCAAGAATAGTAGGAGTGTAAATCCACAACCTTTTTGATATGTATGTTGTTGTAGATGGCACATGTGGTTTTTCGGGTATGCCCGGAACCAGGAAGATCAGATTTTTCCTGCTTTCACTTTGCTAATGTACTAAAAGTTCCATTGTTGTTCTAGCTTTTTTCTCCTCTGTTTCTGCAAATTTTGTACTGTTTCAGTTTTTTTTTTTAAATTTCTTTTCTTTCTTGTTTCGTAGTGCCACCAATGAATTAATTTAATCTGTTTAATTATAAAAATTTTGAATTTAAAAAATAAATAATTTGGCACCATAAAAATTTTAAATCGATTAATTTTTTTAATATTTATTTGAATACTTTTTGTTGTTAAAAATTTATTAACTAATCGGTTGATTTTTATAAATTATACAATTTTTATAAATTAAAATTAATTAATTAATTTTTTTTATTAAAAATCTCTTTTTAATTAAATTTTAAAGTAAGTATATTATTTTTAATTATATTTTTAATTATTTAATTTTATTTAATATTTAACATTTTTTATAACAGCTTAATATCTGTCGAATTTTTTAGATATTAAAATTTGTTCTATTAATTTAACTTTAGGTCTGATTTTTAAAATATTGAATACAACTATTAATATAATTTGAGTATATTGATAACACGAATAAAATCGTTTAAATATTAAAATTTGTTTTATTGATTTAACTTTAGGTCTGATTTTTAAAACATTAAATACAACTATCAACGTTATATAATTTGAGTATATTGATAACACGAATAAAATTGTTTAAGAGTCTCAATTGATATTAGACTGTCATAAAATCAATTAAAATTAAACAAAATTGAAGAATTTAAATTATGTTGTCTTGAGAAATTTTAAATTAAATTAAAAAATAAGATTATTAAATAAAAATTAATTTATTTATTTTCATCTATAAAATTTTATTAATTTAAAAAAATTGACCATTTAATTGATAAATTGATTAATTTTTAATAATAAGATTTATTGAAATGAATCGATTAGAAAAGTAGGAAACTGAAAAATTGAATCAATTTAAAATTTTTACCATTAAATTAATCAAATTTGTTGAATTTTTAATCATATTTATTAGAAGTGAAAAAACGAAACAACGTAAAAGCGTATACTTTGAAGCCAGCCAGAATCAATTAATTGAACTTCTTATAACGGAACATAACTGTTTTACTTGTCTCTGTGTGTAACCGTTAAAGCCACGTCCCCAAAGACAGGACAGGACACCAGACAGACATCAACATTGCAAAGACAGACATTAGCATTGTAACCCGCGAAACTTCCGGTCGAAATTTTGTTTAACAGAATATTTTTTGCCATTTTCTTCTTCAGCTCCAAAGATAGAGGAAGAGGGAGGGAGAAAGATAGAGATAGAGAGAGAGAGAGAGGAAAGTGAGAAAAGGGAAAACACACCCACATGACTTGCCTTTGATTACAGGCAAAAAAGAAGATAAATTTATGAGGATCCTCATTTGATTTGGTTTTCATGTGGGTGTTTCCTGAAGAAGCAGCAAAATTTTGTCTCACGTTCCCAAAGGTTGCAGAAACCTGACCTCAGGCTCTTCCTCTGGCCTTTCCATTCACAAATGGACCCTCTTGAGCTCAAAACCAGCAGACTTTACAAAGTTTGGAAGGGTAACAATGTAATCCCTCTTGCTTTTTCTCTCCTTTTCTGTTTGGTGTATGAGCTTCAGGATCTTGTTTCATTCTTTATTTTATATCCTTCTGCAAGGCAAAAAAGTCGGTTGCTTTACGGTTTGTCTTATGATTTTAACGTTGGTGGATTTTCAAACTGTAATGTGGATCGACCTGGAGTCATTTTGATCATTTCAATATGCTTACACGTTGAAGCTGTTGAGTGCATTCTAATTTAAGATGATTTCAAAGCAAAAGTTGGTTTCGTCGGGACTGAGAATGGGAATACTTTCTATCATTTTGTTTGTCTTAAAGTGGATTTTCCATGTTGAATATCGAGTGTTGACAAAGTTTCAAGGTGGAATTACATAGGTTCATATAGTTGAGAGAATTCTTCAACTTCAGCAAGATGTTCTAACATATTCGAATAGCATTTTACGATGATCCATTCGTTCCTCCTGACTTCTAGCTTCGGTTTCGCTATTTTGCATTACCATGTTGAATGATTTTCCTTTTGAGTTGGGATGATACAGAGCTTAGTCACAGACTTGAGATTTCTCAAGCTCCAGGAAAAGGAAATGTATAGATGTGCTGAGAATTGTGGTAAACAAATTGTTATGTTGTGCACTGATAACTTACTAAGCTAACTGGTAATGTCAGAAATTTCTGTGTGGTGGGAGGGCGGTCTTTGGTCCGGATGCAGCATCTCTATTCTTGACTACATTCCTAATTGGAGCACCTGCAATCATCTTCTTGATAAACTTGCTGATGAAAATTGGGAAACATGGTCACAGTTTCTACAACCCTATACTGATTGCAGGAATAGTCCTCACTGTCATGGTTAGCAAGATTTTCATTGGTAGTGCAGGCCATTTTAAGCCCTTGAAGTTTGAATCTGATAGATTGAAAAATATATGCAGGACTTCACGTTTTTGTTTTTGACATCAGGCAGAGACCCCGGTATAATCTGCAGAAATTCACAACCACCAGAATCAGATGAACCAGTTGACATGAATACTCCATCTATGGAATGGGTCAACAATAAAATTGGTGAGGTGAGACTACCACGAATAAAGGATGTAACAGTGAATGGCCTCACCGTCAAAGTGAAGTTCTGCGACACTTGTCTGTTGTATCGTCCACCACGAGCTTCCCATTGCTCCATCTGCAACAACTGTGTGCAGAAGTTTGATCACCATTGTCCATGGGTCGGCCAATGCATTGGATTGGTGAGTTACTTGTCATCATTCCTTAGCTTCATGTACTTTCTGAATGTTTTGGTGTGCCATATGAGGAAGGAACTGATCATCTCCTTTCTGGTTGCAGCGGAACTACCCGACCTTCATAGGCTTCATATCATTTTCAACCCTTCTGTGCATTTATGTGTTTGCTTTTTCCGTGGTTATTGTTCTTCGACAAGACGGAAGTTTCTGGAGCAAGCTATCACAGGATGTTCTCTCCGTTGCGCTTATTGTATACTGCTTCATATCTGTATGGTTTGTTGGTGGCCTTACAGTTTTCCATTTTTACTTGATGTCTACCAACCAGGTGATCTTCTTTTCTTCTCTTTTCCAAACTCTAACATGGTATTTACTGCTAATCAATGCAAGTACAAAACTGCTAATCAATGCAAGTACAACATAAATTTTTCTTAGTCCCCATTGCTGAAGCATCTGCACAGAAACTGACAGATATGAACAGAAAGTCTTAACATGAAGATGTTCCAAGTAGCATTTGTGCAATCATTTGTTTGACAAGGCATGTTAAAGGTTAAAGAAATAAAGAACTGGTCACATGATTCAGACTGACATTCATTTATGAAACTTCTTTTAGTCTTTGGTATTCATCAGCTCAGATCAGTGTCCCTGAGTTTCTCAACTTAATCAATTTTCACATCCATCTTACGTTCTTCTGTTTGCAGACCACGTACGAGAATTTCAGGTACCGCTATGATAAGAAGGAGAACCCCTTCAACAAAGGTCTATTCAGAAACTTTGCAGATGTCTTTTTCAAAGGGATCCCTCCAGCAGTCAATTTCCGAGAATGGGCAGAAGAAGAAGATGAACTAGAAAATGATACAGAGTTTATCAACTCAAAGGACAAATTTGACATAGAAATGGGTGGTAAGCTTGACAAGGATGGTGGAATGAAACTTCCAAGTATCCTGCAGAATTTGGATTACCATGGTATTGAAGATAATCTGAAGAGAAAAGGAGGAGGGGATATTGCACTTGATTCATTTTTCCTTTCCACTGATCAGGAACTAAGAAAATCACACAATAGCATTGTTGAAAGTGCTGCCCTTGCAAATCAAAGGTCACGGTAGCTTTCTCTGCCTACAAATTCTATCAAAGATAAAGGTACTTCCCCTATTGTTCTAATCATTTTGGCATATTAGTTCAACAATGCCTACATTATAATTCTTTCATATGAAATACAGTTTCTCTAATCTGGACTTCTGATACAGATTTTTCTCACTGGAACTGACTAATTGCTGTCTTTGGTCAGGTTCGAATCAGCAGAAGAATGCTATTTGTGGCTGTTAACAGATCAATGGGCTTAGAATGTTAATTTACAGTTGACAGGAAGGTAACAAATGAAAGGTTCTTGATGTACTGAGCAATGAAAAGGAATAATGTATTGATTGACATTATTCTTTTCTCCAATTTTGTGTCTATACCAAGCTTTTCATATTATAGCTAAATATACAAGGCCGAATCGGCCATTGATACTTGTCTCGGATAGCTTAGAACATGAAAGAAAAATGATTCACTTGTACATCTAGTCTGATACGTCATTCTGCATTCTTTTCATTTGGTTCTCTCTGTTCCCTTTTGAAACTTGATAGAAACTACAGTTGATTGCACTTGAACATGATCAAGTAGGAAATAACTGCAGCAGATAAAACTGAAGATGTGGTCTGCAAAAAGGTATTGGCAGCATGTACACAAATGTAACTCTCTTTATCAATGTTTTAAAAGTTAAACCCGTAAAATAAGAGGTTTAAAATGTTTAATTATTATTAGATCGTTATAAAATCAGTTAAATATTAAATAAAATTATCCTTAATTTAATGTTTAATTAAATAGTTTACAAAAATCAATTGATTAATTAATATATTAATCGATTTTAAAAAATGGTTTATTCAAATAAATCGAACAAGAAAATTAAAAACCGAACTGAAAAATTGACCTGTATAAAATTTTCACCATAAAATCGTTCGAACCAAGTAAGTTATGAGATTTTTTCTCTTATTATAGAGTTGTTTTGATATATGTTGATATTATAACAATTAACGTCTACATCTTAGTAAAAGTGAAATCCAACAATAACAATAACAATAATAACACAGAAAAATTTCACTCATATGAACGGTTTGAAGAAGATGTTAAGTAGTATCCAACCTTATTCATAACTAGTAGAGAAATTAAATTTCTACTTTTTTAAACTATCAATTTTAATATCTATATTCCTAAAATTACAATTAAAAGCTTGAAATGATAATTATATCCTTATTAACTTTGGTTTTGAAGAATGAGCATAAACAGACGATCGGCTCAAATCTGGCTAACTAAAATGTTTTAATTTGTAGCAATATATTACATGTTCTTATTGTTAATACGTAAGGGATATCTTGTTACGTACCTCATGATCACGTAAAAGGATCAAAAACGAAGATAATGCGGAATACCTAGATTCGGTTCCATCTGGATTCCGATGCCGATTTCAAGCTCCAAACGTCTCCGGATCTCCCAGGGCTTGTAGTGGAAAGCGCTCACCGACTCACGAACTAAGCCTTTCTACAATTTCCTTAGCGTTCTGAGCTTCCTTAACGGGTCAGGAACCTTATGCTCGTGAACGTTCTCTTGAGCAACTGCAAGAGACCTAACCTTTATATAGCTTCCATATCGGACTTCCCCATCACAAGACCGATATGGATCCAGTCCACACTGATTAGGACCAATTTTTTATTCGGACTTCAACCCATTAATTTAGATCATTTATTGGGTCACTTTATTATCTTTATCAGGATCAAATAGCGTAACTGAACCGATAATTTCTTTAAAAACTAAAATTGCAATTACTATTAGTCCAATTTAAAGAGACATCGACAAAATCGCCCCTAAGGGCAAAAATGTCTAACACTTATTACTCTGTTATTATTCTATCTCATAATCATCCATTTATTTAATAAATGAGATCTACAGAAAATAGATCGATGATGTTCATAGAACAGAATAAGAGCCTAGTATCGGTAATAGAATCTTTAATATGCCAACACAGACAACTATCTGGATTCAAAGTCCGATCAATCCGAAACATTCAAATGTAACAGGACTGTGATAATGCCCACCACGTTGGAGCTCATGGTTTGGTTGCAGACAGACGGCTACAATGGTAAGATAACTAAAACAAGAAAGAAGTATTCATTAAATCTTAAACTATGTAATAACAATGGATTAGTCAAATTCTGATTATTATAAAAAAATTCATAACATCACAACGTGACTGTCACAACAATGCCACTTAAATTACTTGAACATATACCAGAAAATTAAATGATCTGAAAATGATTAATAGACATAAAAAAATTGAGGAGTTTCTATACAAATTGTATTCATTTATAATTTTTTATTTTCTTTTATTCATTTATGGGTCATTTAGAAACAATCTCTTTACTAGTTAAAAGTAAGACTGCGTATTATTGGATCTCTCTAAATTTTGAATGTTAATAAAATTTTTATTTGCTTTATCAAACAAATTTAGAAATAATATTAAAGGTAGCTTGTTATTATTGTTATTAAGATAAAATTCATAAATATTTGGGGTGAAATTCTTATATTCAACAAATATTTCACCACATATGAGATAATTTTTAAAATTATGTAAATTTTTTATTAATAATCATATATAATTATATACGAGATTTGAATTGTTTAATTTACCGTATAATTTATTTAAAATACATAATCTATAAATTATTCATATACTTAGAACTTATTTTGTACATATTGAATGACATAAAATAGGGAACGACAAGATTGGAATAAACCATAAGCATTCATAAACTTTTATTCTTAAGAGGTGTAAATATACACTTGCATAAAAATTTGAGAGGAAAAGATATAAGAGATTAGTGAAATATTATCAAGATATTGATTTTGAGTATTATTATCAAAACTACATATTACAATCCTTTATATGAAATTTTTAATAATGATTTTATTTCGTCTCATTTATACTTTTATTCTTATCATAAAATTATTAATAATTATTTAAAAATAATATTTTATAAATTATTGAAAATTTTTGATTAACTATTTAAATACAATATTTTAATTAATTATGTAAAAATAAGTATATAATAGTTAAATATTATAAAATTTTCTCATTATCATTTTTAATATTAGACATCGAATATTAACATAATTATTAACTTTGTTTAATATTCTACCAAACACATGCAAATTAGTAATTATATTTCTATTTTCATTTTTTATTTATATTCTTATTTTTTTATTATGATTCGTTCGATTACCAAGTAGGAGTAACATTGATAATTAATATAAAGAGTCAATATTAATTTTAAACTAATTTTTTAAATTCAATTTATCTTAATAATTTTCATACTAAAAATCGACCTGTTTATTAATTAACCATCAAATTTTATAAACTCTAATTTTGATAAATTAGAATAAAACTAATTTACATTTAACAATGTTTTTATTTTAATTATTTCAATAAATAAAAATATGTCCATATTTAATATTATTCATAATTTTTAAATTTTATTTTATATTCATTTTATAAATTTAAAATAGTCTAATATTAATTAAATTTTTAAATATTAAATTTCTTATCTTGCAATTTAATTAATCCGCTTTTTAACAAAATTTTATTATGTACAGGTAAACGTTGTTTGTTGTGGTTGTTAGTCCTACGTTGGTACTTGTTGCATTAGTAAAAGAGAAACGAAAACTATAAAAGCCCGCATAAAAGCCGGAGAGTGGTGAAACTGAAGCATCTGTCCAAATGGATGTGATTTTGCCAGCAATCCAAATTACAAAGTTGTTTAGAGAGAGGAAAAAAAACTGATATAGGATCGTTCCTTCGTATAATCCGCCAAAGATTTGATTTTTTTGTAAAAAATTTAGAATGTGATAATTATGTTTTTACCAAAATAATACCAAAAACTTTTATTTTTCAGTTTTCTGTTGTTTTGGAAGTTTTGGAACAAGAAAAGGTGATAGATTTTCAATTTTGTAGAGGAGAGAGGCAGCTGGTTTTTGATCCAAAAACCATCACCCTCTCCACACCCCTCTCCTTGTCTCTCCTTCTGACACCAAACTTTCTGTCTCTTCTCTTGTTGTTGTGTCCGTGTCATTGTTGGTTCTGAAAGATTCTTGGGGTTTTGGTTACAGTAGATTGAGGGGAAGAGAAAAGATTGGATTTTCGTTCTTTTTCTTGCTTTGGTTGCAGTTTGGAATATCATTTCTATGTGAAGAACAACAAGGGTACAAGTTGATTTTGGTTTTTAATCCATGAATCCTGATTTGGGTATCATTTTTATCTGATGAACAACAAGGGTAGAAGTTGATTCTGGTTTTTAATCCATGAGTCCTGATTTGGGTATCATTTGTATGTGAGGAACAACAAGGGTAAAAGTTGATTCTGGTTTTAATCCATGATTCCTGATTTGGGTCCTTCCTCTTCAGTTGCTACTACAAGAGGGATGCCCAAAACTGAACGCAAGAGGCTCTATCAAGTCTGGAAGGGAAGCAATGTCAGTCCTCATGAGTTTTTCTTTCCCTTTAATCCTTTGTTTACCTTTATGATTTCTTTCATGGCATTGTTCAGTCGTGGATTCAATTATCTGTTATGTGATTTAGTGTCTGATGGTTTTGGTACGTTCTTGGTTGTATCGTGCCATATGTTACTGATCATGTGTTTCTATTTACTTCGATTCAGATTAGTAAGGATGAAGATTGGGATTGGTTTAGGAAGCAAGAGTGATGGAGTATTGATCATAATGTATAACTTTTGCTGATAAGAAAGAATTTTACTCTTTTGGTTAAGAGTTAACTTCAAATGTTTCCCTACTGATCACACAAATAAGCATGCTTTTCTTTTGTTCTTTTGTTTCCCTACTGATCACACAAATAATCATGCTTTTCTTTTGTTCTTCCTATCCCTTGATCAGTAACATTCATGTATGCATATCTTGTAAAATTCTCGGTAGATGTTTGATTGTTGATGCCACAATTCTACTGATAACAATTTTGTTTTATTGATCCTACTATTATCTCTTTTTACTGATTCTAGGTAATAAGTATTAGTAAATTGTTCATAACTCAATACCTATATCTCGGTCTTCATGTGCATGTATTCTTTTATACAATGCTTGATATAATTTCTCTTTAGATAATGTGATTGAAGTTTAGCTATTCAAATTGTAGGTGGATGTGGTTAAGTTTTATGATCACTGACTGAGAGCATTGCACGTTTGTTGCTTGTGTATACTTCCAATCCTTGAATGTTTACTTAGGTTTCATTTTTTAAGTAATCCTCCTGCCACAACACATACAAGCACATGAACAGGTTTTTTCTTTGACATTCTTTTATATCCGATTCTGGTATTTCATCTTTGCCCTAACAAGGTTTATTATACTGTCAGAGATTCTTCTGTGGTGGGAGATTAATTTTCGGTCCTGATGTGGCATCATTGTTTCTCTCCATTTTTCTCATTGGTTGTCCTGCCATTGCCTTTTGTGCAAAGATATCGCTCAAGATTTCAGATAAAGATACAAAGCATCCTGATCGGTGGTATCCTGTACTGATCATTGGTTTAATCCTCACCGTGTTGGTTAGTATTTCTCCTCTATCTAGCTTCAAGTGATCGGTCATATTTGTGAGTAAAATTCCATCTAGTCAATAATAAAAAGGCACACTTCATTCAATTATTCAGTGAAGCAATCTGGTGCTATATTCTTCCTTTCACAGTGAACTGTCAAAGATTTTTAACATCCAATTTTGATAAAACATGAACTAAAATTTTATATTTCGTTGTCTGTAAGTATTGTGGGCAACATACAGGCAACATTCTGAAGAAACCAGAGAATCAACAGACCATATAACATGAAGGGAACTCTTATTTCTATATTGCCAACATAATGATTTTATGTAGCGACCATCATGATTAGACATATTTATTTACTATGTACCAGAATACACTTGCATTCTATTTTTCCTTGCTATTTTACTTTTTTGCGCTTGAAGGATGAATTTTGACACTGTAGTTGATGCATTGTAGGATTTAATGTTTCTCTTATTGACCTCTAGTAGAGATCCTGGAATAGTACACAGAAATACGAGGCCCCCAGAATCAGATGAAGTGTTAGATATAGCCCCATCTATGGAATGGGTTGATGGAAGGACCCCTCATCTAAAACTACCCAGAACAAAAGATGTGATGGTAAATGGTCACACGGTGAAAGTCAAGTACTGTGACACTTGTTTACTTTATCGTCCTCCCCGTGCTTCTCATTGTTCAATCTGCAATAACTGTGTTCAAAGATTTGATCATCATTGTCCATGGGTTGGTCAATGCGTTGGAATAGTAAGTTTCTACTCTTCTTACCCTTTATTTTTTCCCTACTAAAATAAGTTCAGATCATGCACCATTTTAGTCTGGAAGTTAAAAATTTTAGTGAGATCTAGTTTTAAAAGAGAATGTCTTGACAAGTGAAACCCCCCTTTTTTTTGAGTTTCTGATTATCTTGTCATGAAGCTGACTTAAGGTGGAGTGATGGAAGAATGGTATTTGACATCTTTATGTTTCACTAAACTTTAATTCCCTATTCAACAATTCCATCTCTAGAATGAAGCTTCCATTGGACCTAACAATAATTTGAATTGAAAACATATGGATGTATTCACGTCTGGCTTGAATTTTATTGTTTGCCTGGTGTTGTGAACCTTTTCATTTGTGTAGAAGGATGGGATATTAAATCATCAAATGTTGTGTACATTTAAGCTTCTTTACAACATTAGAGATTATAGCTAACTTTATGCAACCTTATGTAGAAGCTGACACAATGATGACATCCTGATCTGGTTTTGCAGCGGAATTATCGATTCTTCTTCATGTTTATATCAACTGCAACCATCTTGTGCTTGTATGTCTTTGCATTCTCTTGGGTCATCATTCTTGATAAAAGGGAGCAGTTTTGGAATGCTGTATCACATGATATCCTCTCAGATATTCTTATCATCTATTGTTTCGTTACTGTTTGGTTCGTTGGTGGCTTGACAATTTTCCACTCCTATCTCATTTGCACAAACCAGGTGATGTTCTTAGCAGTTTAGAAACTAACAGAATCATGTGATGCAAGAAATTTTGTCCGATTTGCAGTTACTATTTTGAGTATATATCTATATGTTTAAAGTTAGGAAGGTGCTATTGTGTCCTAGTAGATTGTTAACTTCTCAATTTTATGTGCTACACTAGGTTAGGGGTCTTTTCACTGTGGTTTATCATGTACTCTTTTTCTATACATGAAGGAGTAAGGCTGGAAGTATTGAACTATATGAGACAATATCATTCAAAGTCTAGTTCTGATGCACTAATTCATACCCTGAGATGAACTATATGAGACAATGTCATTCAAAGGTCTAGTTCTGATGCACTAATTCATACCCTGAGATGAATGTTACTTCAGATGCACTAGTTCATATAATTCATTAAAATTACATATAATTCACAATTAGTTGGTATCACCAGGAAAAGGTAAGAAGTGGGCTTGGGGAAAACTGTTGAATGCTTGTAGTCCTGTTGTTTGAATGTCTTTTGCAGCATTTTAGCAAATGAGAATTTCATAATACATTTCTATTATCATCAGTATTATGATGTATCCAAATTATAGTTTTCTTTCCGAACTTTGGTTTTATTTGAGTTTACAAGGCTCCTTTTCTAGAACCAAGGCTTGATTGGTGGCAAGTGATAAATAACTGCAGAGCTAGTCCACTTACTTATTTGAATCATTTCTTGTCAATCACACAGCTATATAAAGCTTGTCCTAAACTTTGGCCTTTTCTTCTTTTCTTATAGTTAGTGGATCAAATGGAATGCAAGTTGTAAATACATTTACCAAATTTGCCTGAACCTCTTAGACATATTTCAACCAATGCGACTCACGTATTTTGGTTATAAGATGACTCCAGAAATCAAACTAACACTATACTTCAAAATATGTTTCAAGTATCTTTACATGTGTTTAGCATCATTACTAGAATTCAAGGTGCTGTGAGATAAATCCTATAAACAGCATTTGTTCCAAAAGGCTGATGTATTCTTATGTCTTCAGTGAGTGGAGATGCCAATTTTCATTGGACAGAAAGGTCTATAAATTATAATTTTCATTCATACTCTTCCTTATTCTCAGTATTCTACCCTCTTTTCTGTTGATAGGTTCGCTAGATTCTCATCATAAATATAGGTATTTTCCGTAGAAATAGTATTTTTGCTTATTTTGACGATCCCCAATACCGAAGAAACTCTTTAGAAATTACTAAATATGGGGACATGGGGGTGCATTCAATCGTCACAAATCTAATTTAGCTTTTTCACAAAGTAACCCTGAAATGCCTTCTAAGGTTGTGATTTGTATAGGAAGTAAGCTATATAGAATTATCAAGTAACTGCAGAAATTAGTGTCACATGATTGCACCCTAGCCTTTAGAATCAATGTGGTGTTGATCCAGAGGATTGACCTTTTCGCCAAAGATAAGTTGCAAATGTTCTCACATTTTAAATAATAGATGCTCTGCTTCTTTATTATTTCCATTCACTTCTTTGCATATAGATTTATTTGTCCTTGAATCCTATAATTGGAATCTGTATGTACTACTCTATCTTAGCTTTGCCTGTGATACTTACGAATAGTCTTTGATTGGTGTAATGGTACAACTGTTGTCTTCTTTCTTAGCGGTTGATGCGTAGATGAAAGCTTCCTTTTGCTTTTATAAAGTCATAATCCATTAAAACGTGTCTTTTCATTAGTGCAGACTACCTATGAAAATTTCCGATACCGGTACGATAAGAAGGAAAATCCATATAACAGGGGAATGCCAAGAAATCTGTTTGAGATCTTCTTTTCAAAGATTCCGCCTTCTATGAACAAATTCCGTACCTTTGTAGATGATGAGGAGCATTTGATGGTAGATTCAGTGACACCAAATCTCAGGGATGGTGTACTTGGCTCAAAGGAAATTATTGATCTAGAAATGGGAGCTAAGTTTGCGGAAGATAGTCATAATTCACTTCCTGAAATACTCCGAAATTTAGATTACAATGATGATTCAGATGACAATTCAAGGTCAAAGGAGGAAGAAGGAGCACCTATTTTTGACCCATTCCTTCCATTTGAGCAAGATGTCAACAATTCCTTGAAAAGTTCCTTTGTGGGAGACAGATCACGAGAATCTATGAGGAGATCAAATGCCGGGAATCAACTGATAGAATCTGCACGAAGTTCAAGAGTCCTGACAGAAGGTTCTGCTGTTGGAGATGAGATAAGAGAACTCAGTCTGAGATTTAGTGCTGAAGAGAGACTAAGAGAACTAAGAAGTAGATCTTTCTCTGAAGATGGATTGAGAGATTCCATAAGTGGCGCCCTAGGAAACCAGACTGAACAAAAGAATGGGACTGATGATCATCACAATTCATTTTGAACAGCTGCATAATTTCTTCAACTGTAGAGGTTTCCATCTATCTTTTACTTTGCACTCTACTAATCTACGCGTATATACATGCGAGTAAAATGAACTTAAAAGACTAATCTCTTCTCTTGCTAGCGTGTTTGAAGCATTAGTTTATAAACATTGGATAATATGAATGGAACCATTTGTTTCTATTAAGTAAACTGTCGATATGGACTATTTATCTGTATGCTTCTCTAAGCAATAAGCATGGTCAAATTCATATTGTTGACTGTTATATCAAAGTTTCAGCATTCCTTTCCTTTGCATTGCTCTCTGTTTGTAATCTTGCCTGAACAGTGATTAAACATTGATGTTGATAATTTTTATGACAGGTTTTGCTGCAGCACATCACTCTTTTAGCTTGCATATGTTGAGTTAATGCCAAGGAAAATTTCTTAATGCCTGAGTTGGTGGCTTCAAAAGGGAGCGGAATTTGTTTTGTTTTAAGGGTTTTAATTATAGCTAGCTACTTTTGCTTCTATCGGAAAAAGAGAGATGTTTGATTGAAAATTTCGTCTGTTTGCTAGATTTGTTTGGTTGAACTTGTAAATGTCATCTTTCAGGAAAACTACTAGTGAAGCTGCTTCAAATGACAGACTGCTCTTATAGGTTCATCATGTTCTTCAGTTCTTCTTATCTTCTGATTCTCTATTAGTTTTGTTATAGTTGTGGGATAGTTGGAACTAACTTTTCATTTGACACGATTTGGATTGGACTTGTTTTTACCAAGTGCAATGGGGCTGATATGCCACTAATATTTCTTCCATTATCATCTCTCAGCTGCAAGGTGTTCTTGATACTGATCTTTGTTCCGTTTTCTAGTCAGTATAGTTCAAAAATTTACAAAATTAAGGAGTTTATCAGTAACAAGATACCTTCTCTTAATTTATCTGAAATGTTAACACATATTCCTCAAAAAATGAGGCAGTGAGTCTAAACACGAACAGAACTGAGCCTTTGAGAAAGACCCACCTCAGGACTTGTGGGACTAATCAGAATAGTGTCTTTGATTATTTAGTTTAATTTTTTTAAAAATCAATAAATTCAATGTCATCACTTGTATCTTCAAGTGGGGTTTCCATAAATCTTTCAGCATGTGGACTCTACGAACCAGAAAATGGGCTAGTAAGATAAAATCTGCAGAGTCTTTTCAATCTGATGCAATGAAACTGGCACCACAAACCATCATCCAACTTGACACATCTTTTATCGTAACACAGGACAAGCCTATACAGTCCGCCAGGTGTCAAATGCCCATTTAGACTTCTAGATTTCATTGGATGAGATTGAATCACCTGTCAACCAATTATATACCTTACCCGCTATCCTACTCCTTTTTTAGTCCCCGGCTCCTACCTTCCAAGCTCAGTTTTTTCTTTTCCACCACAAGCAAAGCTCAGGTCTTTACTTCAGAAAGATGGCTGCAGAGATGGCCCTTGTAAAACCCATCTCCAAATTCAACACCCCTAAATTTGGAAACCCAAGAACGTTTACGTACTCCAAGTTCAGCACCATTAAAATGTCAGCCACTGCACAGCCAGCCACACCACAGCGAAGCAAGAAACCTAAGACAACTGCTATTAAGGAGACCCTTTTGACCCCAAGGTTTTACACCACTGATTTTGATGAGATGGAGACCCTTTTCAGCACTGAAATCAACAAGAATCTGGACCAGACTGAGTTTGAGGCACTGCTTCAAGAGTTCAAAACTGACTACAATCAGACACATTTTGTGAGGAACAAGGAATTCAAGGAAGCAGCTGACAAAATTCAAGGTCCCCTGAGGCAAATCTTTGTGGAGTTCCTGGAGAGGTCATGCACTGCTGAATTTTCTGGATTTCTTCTTTACAAGGAGCTTGGAAGGAGGCTCAAGGTATGGTTTACTTCTAGAATATTTTTACCTTAATTTCCTGTAAACTATTATTTGCATGTAGTTCTTGATTATGTATGCAGGATATTGCATCTAAACTTTTGATATCCGTTTTTTGTACTGTTTCAGCTTTGTCCTTATGCTATTTGTGAATATGATAACATAAATTATTTTAACGTTCTAATGTTGCAGAAAACCAACCCTGTTGTGGCAGAGATCTTTTCCCTCATGTCCAGGGATGAAGCAAGGCATGCAGGGTATGTGAACCATCTTTTTCTTCCAAGTTGGACATTCATCTTAAGGGATTGGTCAACTTTTTTCCAAATAGCAACATCCATGAATGGTTCTAACTTCATACTTTGTGCAGATTTTTGAACAAGGGTTTGTCAGATTTCAATCTGGCATTGGACTTGGGATTCCTAACCAAGGCTAGGAAATACACGTTCTTCAAGCCAAAGTTCATCTTCTATGCCACATATTTGTCTGAGAAAATTGGCTACTGGAGGTACATTACAATCTACAGACATCTCAAGGCCAATCCTGAGTACCAGTGCTATCCAATTTTCAAGTACTTTGAGAATTGGTGCCAAGATGAGAACAGGCATGGTGACTTCTTCTCTGCATTGATGAAGGCACAACCCCAGTTCCTAAATGATTGGAAAGCAAAGTTGTGGTCACGATTCTTCTGCCTATCGGTAACCTGTTCTTCCTGTCTTTGGATAATCATTAACCTGATCTACTATGTGTACTGCATCAAAGTTATGGATTTGAGCACATATACATTCTTTTGCAGGTATATGTGACAATGTACCTAAATGATTGCCAGAGAACAGCTTTCTATGAAGGCATTGGCTTGAATACCAAAGAATTTGACATGCATGTCATTATTGAGGTGAGGCTCTTGTTCTGTATCTGTCCTTTGATGCCTAATGGATTAATGCAATATAATTAACCATCTAGGATCCAAGTTGTACCACACTTTCAAAGTGATCATAAGTTATTTCTTCTCTTGGTGCATATAAACCTGAAAATAAGGATAAAGAAGAATAAATGCAGGTTAACTTGCTATAACAACTCGAACTTCTAGTCAAAAGTATGCAAGTAAGGAACTTTATGGTTGCCATGTATATGTTAAACTGGATAAAGGTATGCATTGGCCTGATCTGCAAAGCACTTTGAATTTGGCTTCAGGAATCTATTACTCAAGGTTGAGAAAGATAGTCAATGTCTTAGAATGTTGAATTTTTGGTGGATATTAAACTTTTTATTGAGTGAATTTTTGTTTGCAGACGAACCGCACAACGGCTAGAATCTTTCCTGCCGTGCTAGATGTTGAGAACCCAGAGTTTAAGAGGAAGTTGGACAGAATGGTGGAGATCAACCAGGAACTTATTGCTGTTGGAGAGAGCGACGACATCGCCTTGGTGAAGAACTTGAGAAAGATTCCACTAGTTGCAGCCCTGGTTTCTGAGATATTGGCTACATACTTGATGCCACCTATTGAGTCTGGATCTGTTGACCTTGCAGAGTTTGAACCACAAGTTGTTTACTGAAAAAGTGTTGTGAGTTTGATCCACCATCAGGTCTTAGTTTTGTTGTCACTGTGATAATCTCTGTTCTAAACTGAGGAAACATTTGGTGAAAATTCCCACTTTTAATGTAGATTAACTTTATTCTAGTACAGTTATGATAAAAGTTATTCTTCATTCTAGCTTCTTTTTGGGGAAAAGTTGCTACTGAGGGCACCAACCTGAATTCTTAACTACAATAACTGAAAAACTAACTTTGAACCTCAAACCCTCATCAGAAGTTGATAAAACAGAAATGAAATGAGAAGAGGAAATGCTTCAGAGAGAAAAGAACGTGAGTTGGGATATGCACATCTATGAAATTTTGATAATCAATTAAAGCTTTAGTTTTTTTTTTTTTTTTTTTGAAACATTGTCCCGTACGCTCAGCGCATATTATTTATATCAAAGGATAAAATGTCATACAGAAATTTTGGAGGGCATATCCCATTTAAAATTAGACATAGAATCAGCCGCCCTAGCTATCTTATGAGCAACCTGATTCGCTGATCTCTTAACAAAAGCGATAGAAACATACTAATGCTCTTTAATAAGAACTTTGCAATCCTCAATAATCATCAAAAAACTATGAAGG
>JANTPM010000244.1:1912262-1935810 GCA_025434745.1 Erythroxylum divaricatum | reverse complement strand
CATACTAATGCTCTTTAATAAGAACTTTGCAATCCTCAATAATCATCAAAAAATATGAAGGATAATTTTGTGTGTATGCCATAGATTTGGTAATCGTTTGGCAATCCGTTTTTACACAAATTGGCGAGAATGGTAGACTTTTTGATCCAGCTTAAAGCTTCTCAAAAACACAATGCTTCACCAATTAACGGATCCCTCCTACCTGACATAAGCATCACCTTTCCTGCACAGTTGAAACCTTTCCAGTCTCGGATCACCATACCTAAGCCGTAGAGTCCAGAAGGTAAAAGTGTCACATCAACGTTGCATTTAAAATGGTCCCGTTGTGGGGCTTGCTGTGATGGTTGACTCGTTGAGGTAGCAGTAGTATGTCGATTATGAGCAGCTTGCCACTCTAACAGTGCGGTGTTGGCTCGACGAATAATGGTGGATGGGTCCTGAACTTTCTGCTTCCATACTACTTCGTTGCGTGTGGTCCACAAATTCCATATGATCATGCAGATTTCCTCTGCTTTTGCCTTGGGAAGACCAACCATAATAGAAGCAAACCAGTGATGGAATGTGGCCGTAGGAGAAATGTGCCAGTCCACTGAATAACTATTCCATACAGAAGTAGCCACGTCACAATGTAGGAATATGTGGTGCTCGTCCTCTATAGCTTTACCGCACAGTGGGCAGCTATCATCTAAAGCAATATGACTCTTTTTGAGATGTGCTCTACAGGGGAGAGCATTTCTCAAGGTACGCCAGAGAGAGAGTTTTATTTTACCTTGAACTTGCATTTGCCATAATTTCTCCCATGGAAAGCCGACTTCTCTTAGTTCCAGATTCATGTCTTCCATGCTTATTCTATATCCCTCTTTCACTTTGTACTCACCTTGAGCGTTGAGAATCCACATCCACTCATCCGTACGTCTTGAAAAACTAAGTGGTATTTGAAGAATGAGGTTATCGTCTCGTTGATCAAAAATTTCTTTGATCTTGTTTTCATTCCATCGATGATCCCGAATGAGCTCTGCAAGAAACTGTATTTGCGTGTTGGTATGTATTTGAATGTATGGGTCATCATCATCCATTAGCCATGGGTCACTCCATATACGAATTTGTTGCCCGTCACCTACTCTTCGTGGACAACCAGGAATTAGTATTGCTTTTGCCTGATGGATGCTTCTCCAGATCTGGCTTGGATTGTGTCCCAACTCTGCTGAAAAGAAATCAGTCTGGGGAAAATATCTAGCTTTAAGGATGGTTGCTGCAGTTGACTCCGGATACGTAAGGATTCGCCATCCTTGTTTTGCCAAAAGAGCTAGATTAAATTGCCTCAAATCTCGATAGCCCAAACCTCCATAAATCTTTGGTATGGCTAACCTCTACCATCTTAACCATCGTATACCCTGACTGTCTCGCCCTCCATTGTGCCAAACAAAGCCATTCATCAATTTCTCCAGCTTTTTACAAGTATCCAGAGATAATAAAAAAAGAGACATAAGATAATTTGGCATGGCCTGTGCAACTGTCCTTAACAGTATATCTTTGCCAGCTTTTGATAATGTTTTAGCCTTCCACCCTTGTATTCGTCTAATAAGCTTTTCAATCACGTAATAAAACACTTGGCGTTTCCCTCGGCCTATTACTGACGGCATACCCAAATAATTGGTGTGACCTGCAATCTCCACAACTCCCAAAATTTGACATATCTCAGTCTTCAGTGTAGGCGTAGTATTTGGAGTGAAGGAAACACCTAATTTGTGTAGATTGATTTTTTGGCCCGATGTATTCTCATATATTTGCAAGATAGTTCTCAACTGTATTGCCTCCTCGTGTGTTGCCTGAACAAAGAAAATAAAAGAAAATAGCATCATCTGCAAAAAACAGATGAGACACCGGAGGGGCACCTCTTGCGACAACCGTCCCATGGATGCGTCCTTGGGCTTGTAGACTTTGAAGGCTAGCTGATAATCCCTCCGCACATATAATGAATAAATAAGGAGACAATAGGTCACCATGTCGCAATCCTCGACTGGGAATCAAAGGCCCGTATTCATCCTTTCCTCGATTGAAAAAATAGGAGACCGATGTGATGATGTTCATAATCTTCGAGACCCATATATCAGTAAACCCCAGTTTTAACATGATTTGCCGCAAGTTCTCCTATTCAACTCTATCGTACGCTTTGCTCATATCAGTTTTCAATGCTAGATAACCCTTCTTGCCTTGCGTTTTTCTTTTAAGAGAATGGAAAAGCTCATAAGCTACAATTATGTTATCGGTAATCAACCGATTTGGGATAAAAGCGCTCTGCGTGTCTGAAATAATCTGAGGCAGAACCTGTTTTAATCTATTGGCAAAAGCTTTGCAAACTATACGATCGGTGACATTGCTCAACGATATGGGTCTCAAATCAGCTATTGTTTTCGGTGTTTTCTTCTTTGGTATAAGAATAACGTTTGTTCTGTTCATGTCAGGCATAGGCGCATCCCCATTCAACGTCTTAAGACATTCTCTAGTGACTTCCTCCCCAACGATATCCCAATATGTTTGGAAAAATCCCGGGTTGAAACCATCAGGCCCTGGGGATTTATCAGGATGCATGAAGAATAACGCCTGTCGCACCTCCTCTGTCGTATATGGAGCCACTAAAATTTCATTCTGAAGAGAGGTCACTTTACGGGTCACATTGTTTAGAATCGGACTAATATCTCCACATGAAGAGGTGAAGAGTTGTCGATAATAATCCAGCAACATATCTGGTAAGCCAAATTCCCAGTCAATCCATTCCCCATCATGATTCTTGAGCTGTGAAATGAAATTTTTCCGATGCTTGTGGGAGGCCATCAGGTGAAAAAATTTGGAATTAGAATCTCCTTCAGCAAGCCAGTGTTGTTTGGATCTTTGTTTCCAGTATATTTCACGTTATAAAACGAGGTCACTGTATTGCTTCTCGAGGCCTCGTAACATCTCCCTATTTATTATTGGCTGTCGACGCACCCTTGCCATCTTTTGTTTAACCATATTCAGCCGTTGATGAAAGTCTTGTGCATGCGATGTTGCCCATGCTTGCAGCTCTTCAGAACAAGAACGGAGTTTGTCTTGGAGAGGATGAGTAAAATGTTGCGTCCAACTCTTGCTGATTCTTTGTCGACAGGCCTCCTCTAAAGTCCATGCGTTTTCAAAGCGAAACCGCCGCTGTACATATTTCTGCCACTGTACGCCCAAGGAGAGGAAGAGTGGTAAATGATCAGAGGATATAGCTTGCAAAACGTGAACTCTTGCCATTGAAAAAATTGAAGACCACTCAACTTTCCCAACTGCCCTATCCAGTCGTTCCCTTACACAATCAGATTCAGAGCGTCTATTTTCCCAAGTAAATAAAGGACCCTCCGCCCCCAAATCATGTAGTTGACAATCCATGAGCGCCTGTCAAAACCCCTCCATCAGTGATCGAGGATGAGTATGATGCCCTTGCTTCTCCGAAGGAAACATGGTATCATTGAAATCGCCAATGACACACCAGGATAAAGGTGATTTATTATTAATTGTTCGAAGTAAATCCCAGCCCATGCGTCGGTTGTACCTCTCAGGGAACCTATAAAAACCCGTTAATCGCCAACGTCTAAGTCCATCAATACATACCACAACATCAATATGATTTTGAGAATAGCTCAGTAACTAGGCCGTGTCCTTTGCTTTCCACAATAATGCCAAACCTCCTCTGTTTCCAATAGGGTCAACCACAAACATATCACTAAAACCGAGCTTAACTTTAATTGGTACAAGTTTTTCTCTAGTAATTTTAGTTTCCATCAGGAAAATAAAATTGAGTTTCTTTTCAGACACCATGTCCTTTAAGGCTCGGACTGTTCGGAGGTTCCCAAGCTCCCGACAATTCCAGCTTAATATACTCATAGCTGTCGGTGGGCTTCGGAAACAAAGCCCACCAAAGTCAAGTTTTTTGGCCAGTCTCAAAGGTACTTGGGATAACTTCCTCCTCCATGTCAACATGTGTAGACGCTGTTGCTTCTCGGATACGTCTGCGTTTAGGATCCGTGATCATAATTGTGTCCGTTGTAAGATAAGGCAAGACGACAACATTTTCGGAAATCCCCTCTGTCACGCCATTAAATTGAGTCTGATCATTAAGAATCCTCGATCCACCACTGATTTGCTGAGGGGAAAAAATTTGAATCCCCTGATTTTCTGCCGAGATATTAGTCTTGTTCATATCTGTAGATATCGCCGGATTTGCTACAGGTATCGCCGGGGTTGATGCAGTATTATCCTTGAAGGCTGCCGGAATATCATTTTCCGACCGTAGCCATCGATCTCCGATCTGAGTTGTGCGTCTGGATTCCGCTTTCAACCACGGGCCATACGCAAACCGTTCTCTAGGAATTTGAGGGTGATCATATAAAAGAGGACAAAACCGATCTGTGTATCCTACAATACCACAGAAGGTATTTAGTCTTTCATATTTGAAGTCCAGGCAAACTTTGTCCCCTTGTGTTCGCTTCACAAACAATTTGCGCTTTAATGGTTTTCTGATATCAATTCTCACTCTAATTCGCATGAAATCGCACCAGATATTCAAGAAGTTTCGGGAGTCTGATTCCATATGTGTTCCAATGTAGTTACCAGCATCCACCGCAATTCTTTCCGACATAAAACCATTAGGAATATTATGAATTTGGACCCATAATTCTAAATAAATCAGTTCAACTTGGCGAGGATTCTCATGGGGTTGTAGTCGATGCAAAAGAATAGGAATCTGTTGATAATTCCATGGACCATCTCGTAAGACTCTGTCCACATCGAGGGAATGAAAAAACTGGGAAATGAAGGTATTGTTTCCCAGTTCTTTGATCAGACCTCCTTTGCCAGGACGCCATACACTAGCCATAATCTGTTTGAATACTGGAAAGTTTATCATCTTCTCAGTTACCAATCTCCCTGCGACACAGTGTTGCCATTCAATCCCTGTTGCCCCCTGATCTCCAATAGCTGCGTCCTCCGTATATTCCAATATACCTTCATCCTCCTCAATGTTCAGGCGATGATATATATCATTCACCAATCGATCCTCATCATATGCCATGACCCCAGAACGAAACAGTGACAAGCTGCGCGACAGGAACTATCAGTAGACGAGCTATTCTATCGTAGACTTGTGAAAAAGAAAGATTAAAACTTGTTATCTAGAAACAAGAGGAAAAAAGATCTCGACATAGCGATAGAGAGAACTTGCCAAAGCTTATGCTTAAAGCTTTAGTTAGTGTACTGAAATATCCTAGAAACAGGGTTTTAAATTGCAGACTGCTAGTTATATTGCAGTTGCAGGTCATTGCGTAATTGCAGACTTATTATGGTTGCAGTTGATTGTAGTAGTTACCGATGATACAGGCACCAATGCGAGAATGGTCCGGACAGCAGCCATAACCACGACTGCATTTAAGAATACTAGCTAGAATCTTTTCCAACTTGTGCAAATTGTGAAAAAGTAGCAAGCATTACTTTTCAATTCCAAGTATCAGAAGTAGTATCGAGACCCAGATAATATTACAGTTTCAGATTTACTTCGTTAAAGGACATTTCTTTATCTCAATATGAAATCCAAGGCTCAAGCTTTTATCCTCTACAGTCACAGTGTTCTTCCGCTGATATTTAGCCATTTTGATTTCAACTATATGTTGGAATTAAGCATTCTATTTGATTCTTCATCACAACTAGCAAGGTCCAGCAACTGTATAAATCATCAAACATGCGATAAACGTTGTAACCCCAGATGTCCAAGTTCTAAAAATGTTTTTTTTTAATTTACAATTCTTACTTGATACTTATTACTAACACAAGCCTAAATTTTACATAAATTCTAATATTTTTACCCTTTTTTTTGGGTCCGATATGACGAATATCTGATCTTACGGTACAAAATACAAAAACCTACAAGGGATGGAGTTAAAGAGTGTTTCGTTCAGGAAAGGAAACAGTGGAGCCAAAATTGTACTATAACATTTTTTTATACAGAGACAAAATGACCAGAGGGAATACTAATGGAAACACATGAAACTTTCAGTCTGATACCCTTTCTGCCTAAGATTTGCCTCTTCAAGCTAGCAAGCACCATGTGATTATCAGAACAGCCAAAGAAAACAAAAATGTCAGTCTGATTTACCCTTGATGGTTTTCTTGTTCTGCTCTTTCAATGGCCGCACTAGTAACTTGAATGTCCATACTGCAAGAAGAGTTGCCTGAATTGGGGCCAACCAGTATACCAGTATGTGCTCTTTTGTTATATGATCTCCACGAGCATAAGCCCACCCCATCACCTAAACAGATCATCAGAATGTCAAATCATATGTCTAAATAAAAATTTTTATCTTGCATGGTAAAGAACAGATCTTGAAAGCTACTCACAGATGCTGGATTCAGATAACCACCAGTCAAGTCAGAGCCCAGAATTTGCAGAGTCAGTTTAGATACACTTGAAATCCACGTCTTCCTTATGAAACTTCCCGGAATGTTTCTTGCAAGCCCCAGAGACAGGATAACAATTGCAAATGTCAGTAATCCTTCTGTAAGTGCACCTATATAAATGTCAACATTCAAGCTTGGTCCCCGTCCTACTTCAGGAAAAGTCTGAATAATGTACCTAACCCCAGTAATAGATCCAATTACCTGGAGAAAGAATGAAAAGAAGAATACATGAAAAGAGTGAAAGATAATCTGATTTAACAAGAATTGAGGCTGAATCGAATTCAAATTTTCTCTAAGGAGTCTAAGGAAACTGCTCAAGAAGGAGCATCCACAGATTATGTCAATGAGAGGAATATAAAGAGGTACAAATTGGTATGTGGATAATGCATTTAACTACTTCCACCATCTTAGCTGTTCAAAGGTCCAGTCATAGCTTTACTTGAAAACATACCTTGTTTTAACTTTCAAAGCGAAGCAATTCAGGTAACTTTGAGACATAGCAACACATCAAGCACTTATAGGATGCATATGCTACTGTAAGAGAAACTAATACAACAATGTATTGAGTTATGAATCAATAAGCTTCCACTCAAATGTGAATTTGTTAATAACTGGATAATTCATCCTGTAATGTATACCAGTAGCACGCGCTTCAATCAGTACATAACCAGATGGATGCAGGAGAAGCAACCATACACTTATCCATTAATCTCAAGTAGGAACACAGAATCAAAAACTCACAAAATTTTATTGAGTCAATTCTTATGGCTTGAACATGAAGCTGTTACAGTGAAATAGGATTAACTTAGAGATAACAGATTCTTTTTTTTTTAATTCAGTGACTAATCTTTCAAAATTTGTCTAAATCATGTCAAAACGTTGTTTTTGTTGATAGTGGACTGGCTACATTAGCAAAAACAACCTTTTGACCTGTTTATACAAGTTTAGGTCCGTCACTAAATTGAAGGCTTTATAAAGTTTAACAATAAATTGAAAAAATTTCAAAATATTAGACACTTTTAAATTTGTTATCCCTTTAATTTATTATTAAGAAGACCAAATTTTGTCTAAAAAGACTAAGGAGGTGCTTAATTGATGGGTTTGGAAGCGGTTAATAGGTAAAGAATGAAAAGTGACTGGTTAGTTATTGATTATCATTTTAGGGGGCAATAATTTGATATCCCACTTTTGGAGAATTCTCCATATCCTTCATTTAGTAGATGAATGAAACTCATTCCTTAATAGTGACTCTTTATATTCAAAATATTTTTAATACTGATTAATTAAATACAACTAATTAATTATATTTTAATCAATTATATTGTAATTAATTAATAATTAATTAGTTACAATATAATTAATTAAAATGTAATTAATTAATTAAAATATTGTAATATATTGTAATTAATTAATTACAATATCATTAATTAAAATGTAATTAATTAATTAATTAAAATATAATACATTTTTATTTCTCAATATTTTTTACAAACCAACCATTATCAATGATAATATTAATCATTCGTTTCAAAAAAAATAATTATTTCTTCTTATTAATCAACCATCATAATATATTCATTCCCCTTCTTATTACTATTCCCCCATACGAACCAACCGCCACCTAACTTATTATTAAGAAGACCAAGTTTTCTCCAAAAAGATGAAGGCTTAGAAGATTTATCATCTTCAACATTATGCATTGAAATGACAAAACAAGCACAGAATTGTCGACAAAATCCTTACACTAAGGCAGGCAAACACCACCTTCCAATTCCTGAGGCAATACAACTAATCCACATATAGGGAATAAGTCTTTTCACATGAATTCAATTATCAAGAAGTTCTTCCTAAGGTTGCACTAGGTCTTTTCAAGAAATCAGGCTTAAGATCAGGAACAATAATAAGTAAAACCATAAAATGTCCAGGTCTTCCGCTATAGTAAGTCATATATTATTAGAATGGAATATCATAACAAAGAAGCATTAAATATGACAGTTCATTCAGAACTAGCAATTGAAGGTTTGGAAGTTCTAATAGCTTCTGCATTCCATTATTTCAAAGCACAGAAAACAGTTTTTCAATGAAAGAACATCAAATCTATCTGTAAGCTCAGAAAACTTTTCTGATATCGAGTTAAACCGTCAAATTTCTGTTTACTTACAGCTTTTCCGTGTGTGCAAGAATTTGGCTTGAAAGCTCAGAAACTTAAAAAATTTGAAGGATTTGATTCAGCACTCAGGTTTCAAATTTACAATTTCATACGTTGGACAAGATCAAACCAATACATAATGTCAATCATACAGAATTCCCAGGATGTATATATGTTAGAATTTCGTACAAACATATCAACTGAGAAGTATATCGATAATAGATCAAGGAACCAACATTGCTTATAAGCATAGAATGTGCATGAGTAAACAAATACAAATTTCCAGCTTCTTGAGCATCCAAAAAGAGAGATAAAGTCATTAAACTAATCGAAACCCAGTTAGAATCAGACACTTATATCCTTAACAATTACATTGAAAAAGAAGCAATCTTGATAAGGCAATGAGAAAATTGGAAAAAACTCTTAACAATGACATTGAAAAAGAAGCAATCTTGAAAAGGCAACGAGAAAAGAGAGAAAAACCCAATTCACAAATCGATCAGACAAATCCAAATTCACAATCTTCATGTTTGACCAACAGCAAAAGAGAGTACAAAGCAGAAGCTAACCTGGGCAGGGATTCTAGCCCCAGCAGTGAAAATAAATTGACTGGAATCCCCAGAAATAGCAGGGTACAAAACAGTGAGAGGATTGTAAGACCCTCCATTAGTGATCTTACCCAAGAAAGCAAAGAAGAACATGTTAATGATATACAAACTACATCTCACAGCCTCTCCCATGGCGTCATGTTCCATCCTCAAAACCTCGTATGTAAATATCTTTACCAGAACACTAGACCATACCCACATGAAAGATATTATGAAATCCGACACAATCAAACCCGCCCCACCACCCATCTTCGAACAAAGATTCTTTGTTCTTGCTTTGTGTTCTGTTTTGTGGTTCCTGGTTTCTGTTTTCCGTTACTTTTCGAGTCAACCAGAACATGAGCATATTTAACCAAATAGTTTGTCTTTTTCTAATATTAGTTTTTTTTTAATTTTTTCTTCTAAATTTTTCAAAAATGAGAATCTTCAGTTATTAACTATTCAATTATTTAAAAAATTATGATATAGTTTTATTTACTCGATGGATATTATTTAGATAAAAGATGAACTCTTTTTTTTAATTTTAATCATTTAAATTTTTTTGGAAATTTTGAAAATATTTTTATAATATTAAAATTTCTAAAAAAAAGATCTTAATACAATTGATTTATTTCATGATAATATTCATTTAACTGGTATAAAATAATCATATCACAAGAATTATGAATGAATTAAACAGAATGCCTCCTTTCAATTTGCAAAGGAAATTTTGTCCGTGAAGAGAAAAGATGTAGTCTTGCATTAGTTCATCTGCAATTGATTGAGACAGAAAGCAAGCAATTGTACAAGATTCCAAAGCATGTCTGCTCATAACATTGAGCTCCTACTTACATGGAATGACCTTCTATCCAAAAACAAAAGCAGAAGTACAAACTTAAACCCAACACTGAAGTAAAAACCTCAGTTAAACATTAGTTTGATTTGGTGCTTCTTTCTGATCATATGCAAAGAGAAAACCAAGGTTCGTTGCAGGAAGAGCATTGGGGAGACAACTGCCTGAACACCTCCCAAGTGTTGGGAACTTTGCACAAGTGTGTACATTTGCCTCTTCCTTTCAAGCTGTTGTATGTTTTCCTTTGAACTAGAGTCCACTTCAAAACTGACCAAGCTGGATATCCTTACCTGGATATGATTTTCCAGCAAACGTTCTTGTCAGCATGTTACTTGCAATTTCGGCGATAATTTAGAAAGCCCTTGAATATTTCTTGATTTCATATATGATTGAAGAAACGGATACAAGATCTTTGTTCAGTAGCGATCCCTCGTCAATCTTCTTTATGCTATCTGAAAGCCTGGTGTAGTAAAGCAGGAGCTGAGTTAATGCAGCCCTCAATATCTCCATGCCGCATAAGAAGTTGCTGAAACAAGTAAAAACATCTTTGTTCATCAGCTCAATTGCAGCCCTCCATCTGCTTGCAAAATCTTTCACAATTGGTTCGACTTCGGCTATAGTTATGGGCTTCTCAGAGCTGGAATTTGAGTCCTCCGCTGACAAATATCTTTCATTTAAGGGCAAGTCGTTGTATATACATATTTCACAAGTAAATTCTTAGTAAACACTCACAGACACGAGTCTTCAAAAACTTGATCAGGTCACCAAAATGCTCTAACAGCAGCTCTTCCTGCAGAGAGAATGATAAAAAATTACAAATGAAAAACAAAAGAAAGATGATGCAGTAAGAGAGCACATATTCTGAAACGGCTACTTGTTCCAGACTTATCCCGACGCCTCCAATGACTCTACACAGACATCTAAATTACATTTCACTAGTCAAATTTTGGATTTGTATCAAGCATTTGATTGCTCAAGAACATGGTATAATCTACATTCCAAAACAATTAAAACTAAATAGATTTTCTACCATTTTGATTTTCAGTGGCCCATCTTAGAAGATTGCTTTCTCCCATTTCATGTAAGATAAATCCAACGACAAGAAATTTCAATTGTTTAGGTAATTCTTAGTCATAGGTCACCAACAAAGGGTAGGTAATATGAAACATATATAAGCATCCTTCCCTCCAAGTAATCAACCTCACTCCACCACCAAACAGCTTCCTTTATTTGCTTACCACAAACAGTCCTGTGTTGATCCTAAGTAATTCCTCAAAATGCAGTTGAATTTTCCCACCTTCTGGACCTGCTTCCTGAAAAAGAAAAAAAAGAGTTGAATTGCTGGTGACTAGATGACAAGAATATTGCATTACATAGGAGACAAACTCCATCTAAAAGGCAAAATAGGATTCTGCCCAGAAACTTAAGAAGTGGCGTTGCTCAGCGTAATATTTTGGTTGATCCAAAATGGATAAATGAGCTCAGATCCTTACCTTAAGTACAGCAATTGTCATATCATAGTTGTTTATAAGAAAAACAATTTGCAGTTTTGGTTTTGGGAACATCTTGGCAAGCTTGATAAGTAACTCATCAACAGCCATTCTCAGCCGCTCCAAATTCAACTCAAGCTGTACAGAATTTACCAAAACATAAGCATTTCAACATAAAGAGATAATATGCATCTCAAATGTTGATATGCAAATGCCTCTAACCTGTCCATCTCCAAATTCAAAGTTAAGGTGAATGAGAGAAGCTGTGAATTCAGCATAACGTCTCATGACATAATGAGGATGCACATCATCTTCCCACAGAGTCTTCACACTGGCATTGCGCAGACTGCTAAGGTGCAAGTCGAAAACCATCTTAAAACGAGGCCACAAAGAAATATTGACCTGTTTGATGTAATACAATCAGTCTTACTTAAAATCATCAATCTCTACTAAAATCACACATAACCCAGCATTAAAATGAGCCAGTGTCATATATCCGTGTTTGTGTTCCAGTTTATCACTTTTTAAGGTATTGAAACATAAGCAGCTTTTTTGTATGTCATATTTTTCCAATAGCCCCATAAAAATCCTAAGCTCAGTGATAGACAGGTAAAGAAATGGATAAGAAATTCACCAAAAAGTCAGTTGTCAGTGATCTAAAAAACTGCATCACAAGTTAACATACCTTGTCCAAGTAAGAGTCCAGGCATGGAATCCGACGCCGAGACATAATAAGCTGAAAAGCAAATTCTTTTAAAATTCTGTAGTTGGAAAGATCTGACAGTTTTCATATTTATGACAAGCAGAAATTCACACACTTTTTGTGCTGCAAGTAACATTTTCTACAGTTATATTAAGCAGTTAAACTAGAATGAACAATTAACAAATAAAACCAAAGAGCTTAACTACACTAAAACCACTGAGCAATTGCATCACAGATTATATTTGAGGAAAAAGAAGATTAAGTTGTGTCTATCAACAAGATCTGGAACAACTATTTTTTAATAGATATTCTATGCCAGGACGCAGGACAAATGTACCTAAAATGAAGTGTTAAAAGAGAGAGATGCCAAATTGACCTAGGATTTAATTTACTCTGAAATGACTGATCCAGGCCAAGAGAGGCCACTATGGATGCAATGCTCCTGGACTTAAATCAATATACACAGAAACCAGTAGGGTATAATAGTGCATTGAAAAAGAAGCTCTCCGTTTATGGAATGAATATCACCTGATGTTGATGTATGATGCGAATCATCAGCATTAGACCTATGGCATCATAAGAATTTGGAAGTATTGTATTGAAGTGTTCATCAACAACAGCAAAAGGACCTGAAGATATTACAGTAATAGCACATCAGAAAAATCTGCTATACCCATTTTTAAGCTTGAAATAGGTGATCAATGGCAATGGAACTTCATAATGTTGCATACATCCCTCAAGGATGAGTAATGGGTGGTTCAATTTGGTTTCTGCCAAAATTATAAACGAACCAACTTACATAATGGTTCTCTATTTTAAACCAAACCACACAAATTCAAAAGAAGAATCACGGACATAAATTTGTCTTTTTTTATTAAAGGAAAAAATTTTAATAGGAATTAATAAAAAAGAAGAATTGATTGAATTAACCGAAAAAGATAATTTACTTAACATTTGGATTATTTCTTTTAACAAAAAGTATCTTATATGAAAAATTACAATAAGAATAATGATAAATAACACTAAGAGTCAAAATATATGGACTTATGATATTGGTTTGGGTTAGATTACGACCAAAAACCAAAACAAATATTACTTCTTCTTTTTTTAATTTTAAGAACTGAACAAAATTTCTTGTTTAATTTTGAAGAAGCCATTGGTTTCAAGTTTGTTTTAATGGTTTGGTTTGGATTAAATGAGTTGGGTGGTTTGTGTTCACTCCTAAAGTCCACAAAAAAATTGCAAATTTGGTAAGCACTATCACTTCCCAACATCTCAATACTTCTTGTTGGCAATGTTAAACAATTTAGCAAATAACATATTACCTGCAAAAATTTCGTAAAATATTGATTCCTCCCCAAAAAATTCATCACAGAAAAGATACCTGCAAGTGTGAAAGGCATCACAATTTGTGCAACTTAGGACATTCTGTTCACTGATATTGAGAATCAAAAAAGGACAAGGGAAATTTTAGCCTACTCAGAGGTAGCAGTATCCATCAGCAACTTGTGCAAGCTTCTGAAGAGAACTTCATAAGGATACTTTTGGGAGTTGGCTTCAGCTATATGAGGTATCAATGCTGGTTGTTCAATTTCCTAAAGACAATCAAAACAGAAATTATTATTCCAGTTGACACTAAAGGAGTGCCAAAAATAGCAAAAGAAGTTGGACTTGCCCCTCCGAAATGTTTCTAGAATTTGAATACCACCTTCAAAATGTTAATCCGCTCCCCAAGTGCAAAAATGGATGATCTGTTCTTCAACGTTTCTCTTGATCTTGAAAACAGACTAGTACTTCTTGTGTCAACTCCTATTAGATCACTAGAAGTGGCTATATCTAACTGTAACTTCTCCAATGCTTGAATATAAGCACGAAAATGTGCACTTAGAACCTGCAACAAGGTAAAATAAGCATAACATCTACCAGCTTGCTGCCGTTCTCAGATTGCTATGAATAATTTCCACACAATACGATAAAAGTATCCTGATTAATAGAATATTTTACAGTAGTAATTTAATTGTTATCCATTTCTTCCCCAAGCCTGTTCCAAATGTTGTCCATTTTGTGAAGAAGAAAAAAGATAGGATGAAGTAGAAGAAAATTGTTGGCCACATCAATCTTTCTTCTAAGCAAGTCTCCCATTTCTGAAGCATTCACCTTATTCATGGTGTCAATGTATGCTCCACGAACTTCATTGTACACTTCCCTGCCATTTTCTTTGAGGAATGTAATTACATACCTACAATTCCACATAAGCATCTAGTCAACTACAATAAGAATGTACGCTAAGCAAAACAATAGCGTTCCACTAGGTGAATATACAAGCAGTTCTTACCAAGTCTTAACTTTTTCAAATCATGTATAAATTTGTTGTGCACGGGACAGGTTTACGAAAGTATGCAGAAATGAATCACATAAAACACCTAGCAAACTCGGGTTGGATCTGTTAACTGTATTCATTCAACTTCAATTGTTGCATTTTCACATCATGTAATTCTAGGTTTGGACTTTGCACACCTCGATAAAACCAGAGCATGAAGTTTGAACTCTACAACTCATCAGAAGAGTGATGTGGCAATTAATCTACATTTCTCAACATCCAGTACAGAGTTGCAACTCCATTTCATCATTTTATGAGAAGAAAAACTAACAAATGCTCAGTAACTTGTCATGGATAACAAAACACAAGCCACCATAATTTTCCTATGTGTCAACAAAATTTAAAAAGCAACCTCTTAAAGATACAATGGATCAAAACAAACCATCTTAGGTGCGATATTTTAGAATGGTAGATGCAACTCACTTGTATTTCAAGAGAACACTCTGTTGAAGAATTTGAATGTTCGTTTTTGGCTTTCTCAAAGCATAGAGTTTCTGAACAATGAAATCAAACACCTGCATAAAGAAAATTGATGCCAGAAAGAGTGTCACTGCAGTTTCAGAAAGAAAAAGAACATCTTATGGAATGAAGAAAAATAGGGGAAAAGCCCAAACTAGGTAGTCGTTAGACACTTAATGAATCCATTTTATCCACAGAATAGAACTTCTAGAGCCTTGTTCTTTAATTAAGAAGGAAAAAATTTCAAAATAAAATCTTAAATTAAGAATAGACATAATTTAACAACAGCGTATGATATGATAAATATAAAGCACGGAAGTACACTTCTTGAAAATTGAAGATACAAATATGGAGGACACAATGAGTGAACTTGAATTGAAACAGAAGCCAAACATGTGCAAATGACGAGACAATCAACAACATTAAGTATCTGGTAACTCCAGAATATGACCTTGGAAACTGCTTTCTGTCTGAGTTTTTCAAGCTCGGGCTGAACATCTTTTAGAGCTTTAGAACTTTTAACCAAAGGATCCACTTCCACAAACTTTAGCTTCTTACTAAGAATTTCAAGAGTCCTCAAATATTCATCATTGACCTGAATAAAAACCAATATGAGTAGATAATACTAATGCCAAGGAACAACAAGTTCAGATCTATAGAGCAATTTTTTCACACCGCACTAAATCCAAGCACTTAAATGAACCAACATCATAAAGATACACTACATTATAGCATCAGAAACACAAAACAATTTTTTTCTGTTACTTAAGAGACTGTTGTGAATCATTAGGAGGCATGATATTTAGGAGCTTCATTGGAAAAAGAAGATTATACGAACAACAAGATTTCTATTAAAGAAGCAGTAAGGTGGAAAATAGAAAATGTAGAAGCACAAAGATGAAGTGAACTCAAAACTTAATACACAACATAGTTAACTATAACAACCCCATAAGAAGACTTCATAAAAACCCGTGAATGAAGTATCAAACTAAATTAAGAAAAAGACCATCACAACTCTTCTATCATTCTGAAACAAGAAAAGCTAAATAAGCTACAACTGAAACCAAGATATTTTTCACAAAATTTGCATCACAGAACATCGATATCCAAGAATATTTCACAAGAGAACAATGAGAGCTATGCACCTCGCCATCGACAATAATGTCGACCATTCTCGGAGGTACTATGATGTCTTCAACAAATTTTGCTAGCTTTGATTCTGCAACCTTTTGAGAAAACACAAATTAATAGCAATATAAGATAGAACATAGGTTGGAGATATGAAACGTGATATACTCAGGAAAATCTTAATCATGACAAAATTAACTCTTGAACCAAATTGACTAGCAAGATGATTAAGAAACTTCTGCACATTTTATTCTTAGATATAAATATCACAGAATCATCTATGTTCAACTTGAAAAGTAAAGTTCATGTCAACAGTAGAGAAACTGTTGCCAATAACAAAGACATCAACAGCTTGAGGTTATCGCTATTAACAAAAAACTCCAACAGCAGTGAAATTATTCCTACTCATAGCAATAAGGATGGTAAAGATATCATTAAAGTGATCACAACAATGCTAGTCACCCACTTCAAAAGGAAAAGAAACCAAGCATACATAAGCAGCTTATATGTTCTTTTTTCTCACACAAGAAATAGGGAATGAGATACAGAGGTAAGATGTATGGAAACTGTTTCAAGTACTTAAAGAACCGAATCAACCATAACATCAGTATTCAGTGACTAAGATGGCTCATCAGGGGAGATGGAAGACAGTATGAAGAATACCTATGAAGAATACAAAGTCATGGGATAGAAGCAATATGATGATGAATTCACAGTCAGAAATTTCCGCTACCATAAAATGATGAATCAAAACCTACCTTACGATTCTTCAGCTTCAGACTCATGTCCATTGACTTCTCTTGGAGAATTTTGATGTCTGAACTAATAGAACCAATTTCAACCTAGAAACATGGTCAGAAATTTCAACAAGCAAAATCTAGAAAAGAAAAAGATCATACAAAGGAAATTGCATTGTGGTAGATCCTCCAATTCCCATAACATACAAGACGGTGCTTGTGTGCATTTGTCTGTGAGTGAGTTGGTCACGAATGGACTGGATACATGTATGTCAATTAAATGGAAAAACCAGAAAAGTTAACCAACATAACACTAAATGTCCTCAAGACAATGATGCAAACATTTCAGTATATAACGTTTCACAAAGTTCCATCACTATTAATTGTACAGCAAAGTTGAGTGCTCAGTAAAAAACATACCTGAAATCCACTCAGAAGACTTTCCATCTGTGACAAAATGATGTCGCAGTCACGAATTTGATCATGCAGAGACACAAGATTGTCGCTTTCTTTTATATAATCCTGCATAGTTGGAATGGTAATAAATCTAGTATACATATCAGTAATAGTATTTAAAAAGCATAAAGAAGTACAATAGCTAAAAGAAACTAGAAAAGGCTTCATGATAAAATGTCTAGTATGCACAAACCGTTTTGCTGAAAAACATGTAAGATTTCTATAAATCATTTTTTCTTCTAACAGATTACATCAATCTGTCCCACTGTAATTAAAAAATGAGTTCATCCTATATACTCAGGTACTCCTTAATATCTCAACTTCTACCCTTAGCTTTTGAGTGGCAATAGAGCATGAACCCGTAAAGCACCATTTAACAAGTTCCTACAAAAAAATTTATCCATGTTCCCCAAGCTAAATGAAACTCAACAAATCCAATTCCCAATAAATTAATAAAAATATATATTAGCACAAATGCCATAATATAATTAACCAATTAGAAACCATGCATAAATCCATGGATTATTGAAAATTGATCCCCAAAATAAACAACAAACCTGAATTGAATCTAATTCTACTTGGCGCAAATTGTTCTCAACCCCTTTTGCATAATCCCTTAGTTTAGTGCCTTTAGACAGTATGTTGACCACCACCTAATAACAAAGCAAACAGGGAAAACCATATAAATTAAATGACCATCCAATGATCAAGCAAGAGTCGTATTTTGTATTACAATAGCCTAATTCAAATTTTTATACAAGATACTAGTTTGCAATTGCCAACATCAAGCAATTTAAATCGTAAACCTACAACTTAATCACATATTACAACTTTGGGGAACATTGCAAAGAGCTCTAGTTAAGAACTCCTCAAAGAAAATACACCAGACCATTATAAATGATAAACCTTACACATCAAAAGCTCAAAAAGACTATAGTCAGTTCAATTCCATCTATCAAGCTGATAGAACAAAAATCAAAATTTTCCTAAATCATTTCTTAAATAACAATAATGAAATAACACTTAAGAAGTTCTTACATCATCACTCTTGCATTCTTCCAATTCTCTCTCAAGCCCTTCCAATGATATATCATCACTAACAACAAAAGCAACCAAAAAAACTCATCTCATCACCAATAATTCAAAGAATATATAGATAGGGAACTTCGAAATCAATCAAATTCTGATCAAAAAAATGAAATTTGACAAGGTCATATTGTGGAAATGTTGCGCTTTACCTGTCTGCATCCTCTTCAACAGACAAGTCCCCAACAAATGTTCCCAAATCAAACGCATTTCTCGAATCACTCGCCTCATCGCCGAGAGATCGGCCCTGCAACAATGAGACTCAATAGAACTAAGACGAAAGCGGAAAACAACAGGAAATAGCGTAAAAAACGTAACTTTTCGAGTTCTGGAGATCAAATTCAAGAAACGAAGAAATAGGAAACGTGCAGACCTCAACCATTGCCATGGGTTTCACCTCCCTTCCACTTGCAAGGGAGGGTTTGTGGATTGGTTCAATCTCTGTCTGATTTCTGATGGTTAGATCTGTAAAATGAAGATGGTGAAGACTAGTAAAAGAGTTCCAGACTTAAAAAGAAAACTCTTTTTTAACTCAATTTTAGTGTTTTTTATTTTTCTCATAAATTTTTAAATAAATTCGTATAATTATTTAAATCTTATCTTAAACTTATAAATAAATAAATAAAAATATTTTATTTTTGGAAAATATTTTAATAGTTTAAAATATTTAAGTTCAATTAAAATTTATGAAAAATAAAAAACACTCAAATATTTTCTAATTAAAATTCATACATACAAATAATTTTAAATAATTTTATAATAAATTATTAGTAAAATTTGATTATTTTACAAATCAATTATTTTACAAATCAACATTAAAATGTGGAATAAAGTACTTCATTTAATTTGCTAAAATAGATTTATACGTTAAAAGAAATAAAAATTTTAACTAAAAATTATTTTTATGAAAGACATTTTAATTTTAAAAATATATTAAAAGTTTTGTATTAGGCTAAAAAAATCCTTTAATGTGTATAAAAATAAATAATTTCAAAAACATTTTCTTTCAAATAACCCCTTCTCTTGCACACTTTCTTGAATTAATATCAATTAATTTATTTTGCAATCAAAAAATTAAAAATGACTTAAAAATACATCATTTGATTTAATATATTTAGACGTCGTTCAAAACTTAAATTTTTTATTAAAAAAAGGTTTGACGTCCATCCTAACTCGAGTCAATTTTACTAATTTCAAATTAGATCGTAATGAAATCAATTGAATTAAGCTAAAATTATCATCAAAATGAACGGATACTATTTAAAACCAGTATATAAAATTTGAATTGACAAATTTTTAAATTAAGACTACTTATTAAAAGGGTGTTTGTTTCTATTTTTTTATGTTTTTGTTTTCAAATTCTATTAAAAAAATTGTTTGAGTTTTTAATTTTAGTTTTTGATTTTGATTTCTTCTCGTTTTCAAAAATTATAAAAAACTATAAAAAGTAGTTTTTGTTTTCTGTTTTCGCTTTTTCATAATCTAACTTACTATCATTTAAGTATATATTACTTAATCATTTATTTTTAATAAAAATTATGAATAATTTTAAGTTTGAATCATACAAGCTGGCAATGAAAAAAGACATTAGATCATCTCAATTCCAAAAGGCCTCCCACAAAGACAATATTATTGGAAAATATGAGTGCTCCCCAATAGTGCCTACAAGAGTACTTTTCTTTATTTATGTAAGGTGTGGTACAAGTAAATGATGACATGTGTTCCAAGGTGGAGCATTCTAGTGATACAAACATACAACAGATAATATAATAAATGAACGATATTATTTATTCTTAACTCCCTCCTTGACTTTGAGGTTCTTGTCTTTTCCTCTTCTTTTCGCTGGTTGTTTGGCTTCTTTTCGCTGGTTGTTTGGCTTACTCTTGATGGAGTTACTGTTACCCCTAGCTTGTCTCTCAAATACCATAATCGAGCATGTGGAAGAGGTTTGTGAGACAATCAGCGAGTTGATACTCAGTGGGAACATATCGGACAGTTAAGTGCTTTGACATTACTTGATCTCTTACAAAATGAGCATCTATTTCAATATGTTTGGTCCTAGCGTGATGCACAAGATTTGAGGCCAAGACTGCTACACTGGTGTTATCACACCATATAATAGGTATATGCTTAAGTCGTAAGCGAAGTTTAGAGAGAAGATATTTTATCCAACATAGTTCAGCAGCAGTATTGGCCAGAGAGCGATATTCTGATTCGGAACTAGATCTAGAAAAAACTTTCTGCTTTTTAGATGACCAAGCCACAAGAGATTCCCCAAGGAACACACAATACCCCCAACTGATCTCCTATCATCAGGGCATGACGCCCAGTCAGCATCAGAATAGGCCACAATGTCAAGCAAGGCTGATGGTCGAATATGAATTCCATAATGAATGGTACCTTTAAGATATCTCATGACACGTTTGACTGCTTTCCAGTATTCTGTTGTTGGCTTAGAAAGAAATTGCCTTAGCTTTCCAACACTAAAACTAAGATCAGGGCGAGTGTTACATAAGTACTGTAATGCATCGACTACACTCCTGTATGTTGAGGGATCTGCAAGTGGCTCTCCAGAGTGTATTGATAAGGATTTATGTGCAGCCATTGGAGTTTGGCAAGGTGATGCATTGCTCATTTGAAATCTTTCCAGTAGATCAGTGATGTATTTTTCTTGAGTCAAATACAACCCAGATTTATCCCGATACGCTTCAATTCCGAGGAAGTAATGAAGAGAGCCAAGATCTTTGAGAGAAAAAATGTTATTCAGCTTTTCAGTGAAGCACTTTAAGCTATAAGCATTACTTCCTGTAACTAGTATGTCATCAACATAGATTAGGATCATGAGAATTTGAGACTTGTCAGAGTATATAAACAAGGAAATGTCACTTTTGGAGTTAGTGAATCCCCAAGATAGCAGCACACTTTTGAGCCTATCAAACCATGCCCGTGGGGCTTGTTTGAGGCCATAGAGAGCCTTGGATAGTTTGCATACATAGTGAGGTCGAGCAGGATCAACAAAACCTTCTGGTTGTTCCATAAAAATAGGTTCAGTGAGAAAACCATTTAGAAAGGCATTATTAATGTCAAGTTGCTTGATCTCCCAGTTGAGAGAAATTGCAAGAGCTAAAATAATTCTGATTGTGGATGCCTTTATAACCGGACTAAAAGTGTCATAGAAATCAATACCTTCTGTTTGTTGGAAGCCTTTTGCCACCAACCGTGCTTTTCTTGTGGCAAGGGACCCATCTTGATGGAACTTGGGCTTGAATATCCACTTATTTTCAACAACTTTCTGCTTTTGGGGTCTTGGAACTAATGTCCAAGTCTCAGTCCTTTTTAACGCAACAAATTCATTGATCATTGCTTGCTTCCATAGTGGTGATTGTAGCGCCTCCTCAGGTGACCGAGTAATAAGGATATCAGAATGAGTGAGACCAATGTAAGGTACTTTGGGCTTATAGATTCCTCGCTTGCTGCGGGTTTCCATAGGGTGAGTATTTGAGGTAATAGGAAAATGGGTGGAAATAGGATTGGTGGTTGGTTCTGATGTGGGCAAAGGTGATTGTGGGCTTGGATTGGTGTTATACGAGGATGGAGAAGATGCAGCTGGTTGACTATCAGGGATGTTGGAAAGTAAGGGAGAAGTGTTCAACTCAACAAAGGTAGGTGAGGGTATTGTAAAAAATTCTGATGGAGGGCTTGTGGTTGGTTCAGCATTGTGTGAGATATGTTGAGGATTAAGAGGTTCTTGAGGTTGAAGAGAGTCACCATTAATATGGTCTCCTTAAGAAATTTTTGGCTGAGAGGAATTATGAGGCGAATTCACCTGTTGACCCTGCAACTCATTATCAGAATTAGAGTGCTGCAATAAAACAGGAAATGTATTAGTGAGTTCTACAACTTCAGAGACTGCTGGTTGTTTCAAGTTCAAGAAACCACTGCTGAAAGGAAAATCTTCTTCATTGAATATAACATGTCGTGAGATATATACTTTACCGGTAGAGCTTAGACATTTATATCCCTTATGTGACCCGCTGTAACCAAGAAACACACATTTAGTACTGTGAAACTGAAATTTATGCTGATTATATGGTCGTAGGCAAGGAAAACAAGCACATCCAAAAGTCTTAAGGCCATTATAATCAGGCTTCTGTGCAAACAGACTTTCAAAAGGCGATATATTATTCAGAACTGGAGTTGGTAGCCTATTTATCAGATGCACAGCAGTAGAAAAAGCTTCCCACCAGTAATAGAGAGGTATTTTAGCCTGAGCAAGAAGGGTCAAACCCATTTCAACTAAATGTCTATGTTTTCTTTCGACTCGACCATTCTTAACAGAGGTGTAGGGGCAAGAATGTCGAAATATAATGCCATGACTATCTAATACAGGTTTAAATGACCTGTATTCTCCTCCCCCATCACTTTGGACCACTTTTATTTTTCTTTCTAGTTGATTTTCAATCATGTTTTTAAAGTGAACAAATGCTGACAATGCTTCCTCTTTCAACTTCAAAGGATACACCCAAAGATAACGTGTACAATCATCCAAAAAACTGATATAATATTTATGCCCAGATGTGGATTTAATTGGTGAAGTACCCCATAAATCTGTGTGAATTAAATCCAGAGGCTATGAAGCATGAGATTGAGAAACTAGAAAGGGAAGCTTATGGGATTTGCCAAGTTGACAAGCATCACAAAAAGTAAATTCTTCATTAAAATTCAAATCAGTATCATAATCACTCAAAACTTTCTACGACAGAAAGAAAAGCATATGACTGACATTTTTTGTTCTAGTTCAGAATTGCTTCTACCAAAGATAAAATTAACAGCAGCAACATTATCAGGCACCACACCATTCTTGATCTGATAGAGACCCCGAGTAGACCCATGTGTTGTAGCTTCTTGTAGCAGAGTTTTGTGACTACTCTTATCCTTCACAAAACACCCATGTGAGTGAATTTCAACAAAGATATTTGAATTGTCATTGGTGAGTTTATATCCACTGATCAGATTTTTCTTGATTTTAGGAGCCACAAGAACATTTTG
>JANTPM010000244.1:1893043-1912162 GCA_025434745.1 Erythroxylum divaricatum | reverse complement strand
GGGGCTTGTTTGAGGCCATAGAGAGCCTTGGATAGTTTGCATACATAGTGAGGTCGAGCAGGATCAACAAAACCTTCCGGTTGTTCCATAAAAACAGGTTCAGTGAGAAAACCATTTAGAAAGGCATTATTAATGTCAAGTTGTTTGATCTCCTAGTTAAGAGAAATTGCAAGGGCTAGAATGATTCTGATTGTGGATGCCTTTATAACCGGACTAAAAGTGTCATAGAAATCAATCCCATCTGTTTGTTGGAAGCCTTTTGCCACCAACCGTGCTTTCCTTGTGGCAAGGGACCCATCTTGATGGAACTTGGGCTTGAAGATCCACTTATTTTCAACAACTCTTTGCTTTTGGGGTCTTGGAACTAGGGTCCAAGTCTCAGTCCCTTTTAGTGCAAGAAATTCATTGATCGTTGCTTGCTTCCATAGTGGTGATTGCAGTGCCTCCTTAGGTGACCGAGGAACAGAGATATCAGATTGAGTCAAACCAACGTAAGGTACTTTGGGCTTATATATTCCTCGCTTACTACGAGTCTGCATGGGGTAAGTATTTGAGGTAATAGGAAATTGGGTGGAAAGAGGATTGGTGGTTGGTTCTAATGTGGGCAAAGATAATTGTGGGCTTAGATTGGTGTTATACGAGGATGGAGAAGATGCAACTGGTGGGCTGTCTGGATTGTTAGGAAGTAGGGGAGAAGTGTGTAACTCAGCAAAAGTAGGTGAGGATATTAGAAAAAATTCTGATGGAGGGCTTGTGGTTGGTACGACATTTGGTGAGATATGTTGTGGATTAGGAGTGTCTTGAGGTTTAGGAGAGTCACCCTTAATATGGTCTCCTTCAAAAATTTCTGAATGAGAAGAATTATGAGGCAAATTCACCTGTTGACCCTGTAACTCATTAGCAGGATTAGAGTGCTGCAATAAAACAAGAAATGTATTAGTGAGTTTTATAACTTCAGAGACCACTGGTTGTTTCAAATTCAAGAAACCACTGCTGAAGGAAAAATCTTCTTCGTTGAATATAACATGTCGAGAGATATATACTTTACCGGTAGAACTTAGACATTTATATCCTTTGTGTGACCCACTGTAACCAAGAAACACACATTTAGTACTGTGAAACTGAAATTTATTCTGATTATATGGTCGTAGACAAGGAAAACAAGCACATCCAAAAGTCTTAAGGCCACTGTAATCAGGCTTTTTTGCAAACAGACTTTCAAAAGGTGATATATTACTCAGAACCGGAGTTGGTAGCCTATTTATCAAATGCACAGCAGTAGAAAAAGCTTCCCACCAGTAATAAAGTGGCATTTTGGCTTGAGCAAGAAGGGTCAAACCCATTTCAACTAAATGTCTATGTTTTCTTTCAACTCGACCATTCTGAACAGAGGTGTAGGGGTAAGAATGTCAAAATATAGTGCCATTACTATCTAATACAAGTTTGAAAGACCTGTATTCTCCTCCCCAATCACTTTTGACAATTTTGATTTTTCTTTCCAGTTGATTTTCAACCATGTTTTTGAAATGAACAAATGTTGACAGTGCTTCCTCTTTCAGTTTCAAAGGATACACCCAAAGATAACGTGTACAATCATCCAAAAAACTTATATGATATTTATGCCCAGACGTAGATTTAATTGGTGAAGGACCCCATAAATCTGTGTGAATTAAATCCAGAGGGTGTGAAGCATGAGATTGAGAAACTGGAAAGGGAAGCTTATAGGATTTGCCAAGTTGACAAGCATCACAAAAGGTAAATTCTTCATTAAAATTCAAATTGGCATCATAATCAGTAAGAACTTTCTTCAACACTTGGCTATGTGGATGACCAAGAATTTTATGCTAAGACTTAACAACAGAAAGAAAAGCATGTGACTGACATTTGTGTTCTAATTCAGAACTGCTTCTACCAAAGATAAAATTAACAACAGCAACATTAGCAGGCACCACACCATTCTTGATCTGATAAAGACCTTGAGTAGACCCTTATGTTGTAGCACCTTGCAGCAGAGTTTTATTACTACTCTTGTCCTTCATAAAATACCCATGTGAGTGAATTTCAACAAAAATATTTGAATTGTCATTGGTGAGTTTATATCCACTGATCAGATTTTTCTTGATTTTAGGAGCCACAAGAACATTTTGGAGTTTCAAGGACTTACTGGGATTATCAAATATCAGTTTAGAATTTCCAGACTTGACAACATTAAGAGAAGCACCATCACCAACAAAAAGTGAATGTATACCTAAAGTAGCATTGACAGAGTCCACATTTTCAGAAGTATGGGTAACGTGATGAGTGGCTCCGGTATCTAAATACAATGCTGGGTCTATTATAGTATCTGAGGTTGCCGTGTAAGCTAAAGCATTCTCATTTTTCTTAGGAGGACCTATGTAGTTACGATCATAACGGTGCCAATAATCTGTTACCTCATGTCCTGGTTTCTTGCAAAGATGACAGAATTTATCATATTTATCTTATTGTTTTCGGCCTCCATTTCCACGACCACCTCTGCCTCGTCCTCGTCGTCCTCCTCTACCTCTAGAGACATCAAAATAATTTTGACCCTGTTGTTAAAAAGACAAATTTGCGAAGGAATTAGAGAGGGAGGATTGCGACGAGGATTGAAGTTGCTCAAGTCGAGATTCAAAAGTAAGCAATTTAGATTAAAGGTTGCTCCAGCTCATATTCTCTTTTTCAGAGAGCATTACAACAATTGGAGTATACTCTGTGTCAAGACCAGCGAGAGTCTGAGTGATTAAATTAGCGATAGACAAGGGAGCACCAGCAAGGGTGAGATTATCTGAGATGGATTTCATTTTGCCTAAGTATTCTTTCATCTTCAGACTCCCTTTCTTAGTGTGCTGAAACTCACTCTTCAAAAAGGTGACCTTAGATCTTGTATTTGCACCGATGTATTCTTTTAATGCCTTCCATATAGTAGACGATGTCTTACAATGCATCAACTGAAAGGCAATCTCTAGGGTCATTGTGTTGAGAAGCCAACCAAGAAGAAGTTGGTCCGTTGCCTACCAGTCTTCAAATGCTGGGTTTGGTAGAACTTCTTCGGGTTCATTGAGAGCGAACTCAGGTGGGTTCGCTTTGGTATCCAAGAGGTATCCTTCAAGATGATGACCTCTGATGATAGGAAGGACCATCGATTCCCATGTGATGAAATTATCTCCATCCAACTTGATGGAGTTGAGTTGATTAAGGGAGCTTAGCAAAGGAATAGGTTTCGTGGGCATACTAGGTGCTTGATGAGCCACTGGGATGAATGGGTAAGTGTAGGGGTTGAAATTTGGGAACATTGAAGGAGTGGCAAAGTTTGGAGGAGATGGTGAAGAGTGAATAAGAGAGGTGTTTGAATGGGAGGAAATAGGGATTGATGTATACGGGAGGGTGGAGGGGTAGGTGGTAGAGAAAATCGGTGGGGCAAAAGGGAAGGACCAGGACGATTGCGGAAACAGAAAGGCAATGATGGGGTTGAGTGAGACAGCTGATTCTTCTGTGGTTGGAGAGTTCTCAGTGGTGACGGCAGCTTCTAAGTGAGAGGTGGAAGGGTTTTGGTTCCCAGTTGATGCCATTAATGACTTTATGGCTCTGATACCAACACAATATTATTGGAAAATATGAGTGCTCCCCAATAGTGCCTGCAGGAGTACTCTTCTTTATTTATATAAGGTGTGGTACAACTAGATGCTGACATGTGTCCCAAGGTGAAACATTCTAGTGATACAAATACAATAGATAATATAATAGACGAACGATATTATTTATTCTTAACTAGCCCTTTACACTTGCACGCAAAAAATCTTCAACAGCAAGATATATAGTTGTTTCCATTGCATCAAATGTTGAAGCATTGACAGCATTGGGCACCCTAATCAGCTGCTGAAATAAAACTCCTTCCAATGCATAGTCGAACTTTTCTAGTTCTATCAACTCAAAAGATACATCAAATGCAGGCTTTTTCGTAGTTGAATTCTGAGATATTGATTCAAACCAATCTTCAAGCCTGACAATCAGGATATCGCTGTCCAGAAGCCTGTCAAGAAATTCCTTAACCACAGAAAACCCACGTCAGAAAAGTGATGAAATGTGGAATTCAAGACGACCCGGAACAGTCAATCGAGTTCTTAGTGATCCTAACCATTTTTGTAAAATCAGATCGAAAGTTAAGTCGATAAAATAAATAGTTCAATTAGTATTAGACTATCATAAAACTAGCTAAATATGAAAAATTAAGAAATTTGAAATATGATTGAAAGAAATTGTCTTTACCTATCGAAAAATTTAAAGTTTAAGTAAAAAAATATATTACTATTTGATTTATTTTAATTTATAAGAACTTATTAATTTTCAAAAATCAAATTGCTAAAGTAAATTGAAAAAGAAAGTTAAAAATCGACTAATTCAAAATTTTGACAGTTTAACTGGTCGAATCAGTTGAGTTTGTTTTATTACTTTTCCTATATGATTTATAATTTGATGCTATCTTTATGCCCATAACTTGATTAGGGTGTAAAGACATTTGGAGTCCGACTTGATCTAAATTTAATAAATAAATTTTGATTTGATTACATATTTTTGAATTTATAATTAAAAATTTTATTTTTCAAACTTACAATTAGGTCTAAAAGCTCAAGTTTCAAAAATTAACCTGATTTAATTCATAAAAATTATATTTTTATTAAATTAATAAAAACAAAGTCAAGTTTCACAAATCAACCTGATTTAATTCATAAAAGTAATATATCTTATTAAATTAACAAAAACAAAGCCATTTAATAAAATAAAAATCTTAAAATTGATAAAAATGACATTTTATTAAATTAGTGAGATAAAACAAAAATCTTAAATAAGTACTTATGTTGATTATACATTCAAATCCATATTATATCACATAATAAAGAGATTTTTTTTCTTCTAAAATAAATCAACGTAGAGCAGGTTAATTTTGCTTTTTCTCATCTCATCTTTAGATAATCTTCAGGCTTGAACAGCCTCAGTTGTTATCTTTACTTCTGACTCCAATGCATACTTCTTCACTTCACAGGCCACTCCTGGCACTTTCTCCTCTTCCACTTTAACTCCTTCTGAGACTCCATTTTCTTCACCAGACAGGATATCTGAAACCCAAGAAAGTAGCTGCTTGGTGGCTGTTTCATCTGCACAAACACATCAGTAATTCAGTCCCTCAGTTCGAAGTCTGGTGTTCATTCATGTCAGGAAAATATAAAACCTGAAGGACTTACCAAGTCTTGGGACAGTGTGGCCTTGAGGGTGTCTGATAATGAGAGGCCTGTCAAATGCAGTTGCAAGATCCTCTGATGGTAATTTCAGCCAATCCTTTTCACCTATGAAGTGAACTGACTTAGCTTTAATGGTGTCTTTGTATGCAATGTCACATATGCTTGGATCTCTGAACTTTGAACCGGATACTGATATAAAAAACTTGATGGGTGGATGTTCCTTCAACACTTTCCCCTGTTCCACCAGATTGATACAAAAAAAACAGGTAAACTAAAAAGGAAAGATCCCGATTTTGTTGTCAGGGAATGCAGAGTAGTAACATGGAAGCTGAACCTGAGATTGGTACCCAAGCAAAAGAGCTGAGAGTGTTGCACCCTGAACAAAAATAAAGAGGATTTGTCAAACATACTATGTTTGAACAGAATTTTCAGGTAGAACATGACTGGTTCAAAGAGTTTGAACAAAGTTTCTGATACATACCTGAGAGAAGCCAAGCAAACCATCAAAAGGGCCTTTACTGGTGATGTATTCACAAAGGTGAGAGACACATTCTTCCAGGTTTGTGTACTCTGTGAACTCCTGATTAAACATTTCAAGGTTATTGACAGAACAGTATACAGGACCCTGTTTTTTACTTTCATCTCTAGAAAAATGTCACTTCTTATACGAGACCAAAGAGTTGTAGTACAGGTAGAGATGACAAATTAGTTCTGATTCTACCTGGATTCAAATTTGAGTATACATATTCAATCAAGTTTGATCTCCGGTTTGAACTTGACATGACTCAAATTCTTAGTTAGGTTATTAGAGATCAAATTTGGAAAATTTTAAGACTCTAATCCGACCTCTCCTATGATTACACAAGAATCTTAGGAGCAAGTGTACCTTGTTGAACTGGAACCACTCAAAGTATGGTCCAGGGAAGATGCCTTCAATATCAGATTTGCCTGAAGCAGGAAATATCCCATCCGCGAAATCCTGCGTTGAAAGTGTGTCAGTACCAAAAAAAAATTAATACTGTAGTTTCGTGGAGCATAAATAGTCTAGGATGATAATAGTTTCAACGTCTGGCTTTCCTATTTTTAAATTAAAAATAAAAAATGACATCTTTTTTCTTTTTTCATAAAACGAAGTTATTTTGTTAATAGTGTCGCTTAGGTAGAGTGAAGGAGCATGAGGCTAAAAAGTCCTGTATTCGAATCCTCTTACCTATGCTCTCTCGATCAAGTCTATCGTACAGAGCTTACTTACGCTATTGATATGATTTACAAACTATTGCGTCAATTCAGATGTTTATCCAGTACACATTCAAAAGATAGCGACTGCGAATTCCTCCGTTTTTTTTAATCTTTAATAACATTATAATATTTTTTGTTTTGTTCCAAAAATATTAAAATTTCAAGTTTTATAAAAATCATAGATGAGATTCAACTCCATTTAAAATTTAAAAATATAATATAATAGATATATTTTTAAAAATTCGTAAATTGTTATCTAAATATTGTAATTTTAGTAAAATATAAAATTGTGTTATAAATTGGATCATACACTTACATAAAAATTATGAAAAAAGCGATTTCAGTTATTTATAGAGATTAATGATTTTAACCTATTAATTCAAATAAAAATATATAATAAAATTATTAATTTATCACATATTAATTTATAAAGATTTCTTCCCTTACTATAAATTCCATATAAAAATTTTCATTTTGAAAGAATATTTTTACTTAATCTAAGATTATTATACTAATAAGAATAAAATTAATTACAAATATTTTTACTTCTTAATTCTCTTGTAATTATAAGATCTATTAGCCGGCTTCTAATAGGCTTAACAATGAGTCGAACCGAAAATCTGTCTTCAAATCTGCTTGACCCGAATTTCGATCAGGCTTAAAACTTTAGGCCTAAGTCTGAACTTGATTGGGCTTAGATAGCCCAAAGCCTATTTAGATTTGCTAAATACATTTTTTTAAAAAAATTAAAAACGACGTTGTTTTTACTTAAACTAACGTTTCAATTAAATTTTCAAGTTTTGGTCATAGTGAGATTGAGTAGTCCGAGTTCACGCTTAATCCAAGTTTTAAAAAATTAAAATTAAAACAATTTGAACCTAATCCAAACCTAATTAACTCCATTCAATCGGTAGATTTCGAGCCGATTATGTTTTGTAATTATTAATAACAATAACAATAATAACAATTTAATAAAAATATGTTTTGTAATTATTAACAACAATAACAATAATAACAATTTAATAAAAATATCACTAATATGTAGAATTTAAAAATTTTATATAATATGTGATCTTATTTCTAATTAGTCCGATCATTTCCTAGCCTTTATAAACTAAAAACAAAAGAACAAATGAAAGTGTGTTGTCTCACCATGTCAAAATGAGCAAAAATGGAAGGATCCCACTTGCTAATTTGCTTCTTGAGAAAACTTCCACTGGTTCTGAACCCATGGAGGCAGAGTATCTTCATCTTCCTCCTTTCACTCTGAGGTTGAGCTTCATCTGCCATCTCTCCTCCGAGCTCAGGCAATGGTCCACCGGATGATCAGCGGCAGCTTTGATGGAGCTTTTTAAGTGAAGTGTGTGGCAGTTCTTGGTACCTAACACATAGCATTTAAAGACCACACAACCTAACAACTTTTCGTTTCCTGGGATTTCTTGTTACCTACCACACCCACACCACGTGCAGCTTCATAGTCCGCACGCTCTTAACCACGCACCAAATTTCACCTTCAGTTCCTAGTGTACAAGTTGACTGGGCTTGACAATATTGGCCGGCTTGCCTAAAAGTAAGTGGATCCGGTCCGACTTAATTAGAGATGGCAAAAAGAGCTTACTTCAATGGATACAAGATATTCTGTAACTGCCCGTACGGGTAGCTCAATTGGTTATTAGCAAAGAAGTTGAGTGTAAAGGTCTCACTGTCTTAGGTTCGAGTCTAGGCAGCGGCAGTGTGGGAGTTCATCCAATGTGGTAGTTTCTTGTGCGTATTGAAAAAAAAACAACCGCTTTACTAATAACTTAAGTGAGATTAAATCGTGATTTACCCCCTCACAATTCTGTCGAGCACGAGTGTGAGGGCACCTAGGGTGGGCGATTCCACCTTTTGAGTGCAAAAGATATTCTGTAACTATAATCTTGTGTCAACTCTATTACACGCGATCCTATTCGTACATTTTTTAAAGTTCTACATATTTGTGTGAATAAGATCGTCTGAAACAGGGTTAACACAGGCTTATAAGTGCAGAAGATTTGATTTCGTTCACCGAGGCCTAACTTTGTCTAATATGAAATTAATGGAGGTCTAGCTTTAAGTTACTCAAACTTTGGGTTCACCTTGATTTTTTTTTTTAAATTTTGGGATTCCAACTCGAATTGTCTAATTCAGTTCAGTCTAAGGTTTAAAATTTTTATTAAAATAATATTATTTTAAATTTTAAAATTAAAAAAATAAATTTAATTATACTTGAAGACTCATTTGATCATACTTCAAGCGAGCTTACGCTTGAAAATAAAATTTTAAGTTAGGTTCATGCCTAGGTAAACCCGACTCGACCTAACTTGTTGTCATGTTTAAAGTTACGGATGTCAATAAATCGGATCGAACTCAAACATAGGTAGCTTTTATTAGGGCTCCTACCTAGCTCTAGACAGCAAGCCCAGTGTAACCTAATTTTTGCTCATAATGTATTAAGATGAAGGAAAATCCAAACCGTCACAAAGTAGGTAGCTTTATGTTTAATAGAAATAGAAGGAACAAAGAAGGAAAAGAGCATGCAACTCTTATCAACTTGAGCTATGCCCACTTTGGTGGAGGAATATGTTGTTTGTTTGTTCATTAGGTAGGTAGACTATATGTTGCTTTTGTTAGGTATATGCTCCAATGATTGAGAAAAACGCACTAACCACTCAAAAAGCTTACATAATAATCCCACGTCCATGCTTTGTTGTTACTAATTACAAATAACAACTTTTCGTAATTACATCAACAATCTAATAAATAAAGTTAAAGTTTAAAAAATTCAACAAGTATTAGACAATCATAAAATCAGTTAAAAATTGAATAAAATTAAATTTTTTTTAAAAATAATCAAAAAATATTACACTTACACATTATAAAATTTAAAGAGTCCGTTAAATAAAAATTAATCAGTTTATTTTAGTTTATAAAAATTTATTAATTTATGAAAACCAATCAATTGATTAATAAACTAATATATTTTTAATAATTAATGTTATTAAACTAAATCGAACCAAAGAGTTAATTTGTTCAAAGCTTTTACTATTAAACCAATTGAATCTGTTTAATTTTTAAGATTCCTTAAAGAGTTAAATATTTCAAGATTCCTAAACTTATAGTTTTTTCATTTTTTTGAAGAATCTAATACGCTATGAGATTTTCTTTGATTTTTATTTTCAAAATTATAAAATTATAAATATCAAACTATAAGAATAGAATATAACTAACTTTTCATTAAATTATTAGTGGTATTGAAAATCGAAAATTCAAATAACAACGGCTACTTTTAACGGTCACCAAATCAAAGCTGGAGGTCGGCAGATTTTTTTAATACATATATATAATGTAATTACCAAAAGAAAAAGGAAGTAAAAAAATGAAAATAGTTTCCCTAGGGGCTCCACTTCCGACAGGATAAAGTACCTCACCTAACCCTTGAAGTTTGCTATTTCGTCGCCCATGTTCTATTCCTCAAATTACGGTTTTGCCATCGTTATCGTCCCTTCTAATCCATCACCTTCACTTTTTTTAAATCTTTTTCTTACCCATTTTGAGATTTTTATATTTTTATATTAAATTTCACATTGGTCTCGACTCTTTAGCGGTTTAATTAAAAATATATGAAAGATTAAGGAAGATGTTATCAATAAATTCACAATCATTATTCTTCGTATATGAATTTCAAATCGAAGTTAAAATTATTAAACTCAAGCTAAAATTAATTAACCCGGGATTAGATTAAGATTGAGTTGAAAGTATTAAATCTGAGCTACAAAATGGTTAGCTAGGGATTAAGATCATAGGCCGTTCTACCTAATCGTTGTCATTTGTAGTCTATTGGACGCATTGGTACGTAATAAGCCAAAGACAAGTTTTGTTTCGTCCGTTACATTCTTCTATTTTTTCTTCTAAATTAATTGAATTCCAAATCGAAGTGAAACTTAAAATAGTTCATTTGATTCGGTTTGAGTAATCCTTAAAATGACATTAAAAACAAACATTATTTTAGATTGATATCGGGTTGAAATTATTCAATCCAAACCAAAAAATGGGTGCTCAGGCTCAAAGATCAAGACCATAGACGGTTCGACCTGATCATTGTCATTTGTACTTCATTGTAGACAGCTATATGTAATAAACTAAAGACGAGACTTGTTTTGTCAATTATATATTCTTATATTAAATTTTGAATCAAAGTCAATTTTAAAATAGTTGACTCGATTCGACTTAATTGATCCTTATAATGACATTAAGATAAAATTATGTTTGACTGAGGTCAACTTAAAATTATTTAATCAAAATAAAAAAAAGGCCAAGCTCATTAAAATTCAAAATTTTATATTTAAATTTGAGAAGAGATTGCTTTAAGTTTCTTCATTTGTGGTTGGCAAACCGATTCAAATAAAATATAAGTTAACAAATAAAAATTTGAATCAAATTCAAACTTAACACTCGATCTAGCTTTATTTTTTAATTAATTGAATATTAAATCGAAGTAAAACTTAAAATAATTGATTCAATCCGACTTGAGTGAAATTCAAAATGACATTAGAACAAACATCATTTTAGATTAAGATCAAGTTGAAACTATTCGATTTAAACCAAAAAAATGGTTGGTCACGTAGGACCGAGACCATAGGCGGTCTACCTGATGTAATAAAACCAAAGCCGAGGGCTTTTTCCGTCAATTACGTGCTGATAGTTTTTCTTTTTTAAAAAAATCAAAAGCAATAATGTAACAGACGCGATTGACAGGTGTGAGGCAACGTAGGCCCAGTCAGCATTCATGCCTTTTCACGCATATGCTTCCTGGGCTAGTTAAACGGAGCGTATTGATTGGTTGTTGCATATCACGCTCCGGAAGAACGCGTGGAAGCTTCATCCACCCAACGTCTTTAAATCCTGAGAACTTAGGATTCCGACACGTCGTTCGAAATTCAAAATTGTTATGAAATTAATAATTCTTAAATTTGTAATAAAAAGTTAATTTTTTTTCATTTTTTTCTAATAAAATAACAAACATCTCTCTCCTCATAATCAGCTAATCAATCATTCCAAGAAGAGATCGCTTTTCAGTGAGCTTGTGGGTGTTGCATTATAATCTCTTGCATTATTGCAATTACGTTACTGTCTTGTTTCTTCTTCCATTTCTGTGGAGAAGAAGAAGAGAAAGATAAGGTCTTTTTCTCATCTGGGTCATCTTATTTCTTGTGATTTTTTGTTTTTATTTTGGTGGGGTTTTATTTAGCAGTCGATTGATGCATTTAGAAGTAATGTGGTTGTAACAATGTTCTGTTGACTCGATTCTCTTTTCTATCTGTTTTAATTATTGGTGGTATTTGTTTGATGCCTGACTTTTGTTGTTTTCTTGGACAAAAATGGAAGTTTTAGGTTCTTGTGTTTTGGGAACTTTATGGGTTTTGCTTTCGCCAGAATTTGGTATAAAGGGTTTTTCATATTTTGCATTTTGTAACCAAAATTATGGTTCTTTTCATAGCTTCATGATCAATGGCAGTGTGGTTACTTTGTTGAGTTTATGCATTTAAAGATTGTCTTTGTTAATCTTCTTCATGTTTTTGTTGGTGGATAAGTGCCAATTAGCTGGATATTTATTATATTACGTCCAAAGAATAGTTTTTATTTCTTGTAGTCGAAAAAAAAACAACAGTTTTTATTTCCTTTTGTTTTGATAGTCTCCTTTGTTTTCATTTAAAAAAATTTTCTTGTGGTTCTCTGTTGGACAATGGTTTCAAGACTTTTGGGATTGCCTTAAAACCCGTATCAGCGAGTTGTTACAGTTGTTGGATACTTAGATCTAATTTTCAGACCTGTTTTTCTCTTCATAGGTAATGTTTGAAACAATGTATGATACAAACTTCATTCTGTTTGGTTACCAACTTGATAAAGCAAGTACTTCCTAATTGCCCTATATGGTCAAAGAGTTTGTAAGAAGTTGGACTACTTGGTAGAATTAGTGTATGAAAGGTGGAATCTTGATGATTTGGTATTGAGGGAAACTAGAAAAGAAAATGTTACAACTTTTGACTTTTTTGACTATTAGATGGCGATATGTAAATTTAGAACGGTTCAAATTCTAAGCTTAGAAAAACCTGAAAACTTTACACCAGCATGCAGTTTGCACTTCCTTGAATGTTGTTCAAGTATATAATTGTAAATCTCTTTTGCTTATTCTTTCTTTTGCTACTTTAGTGTAGAAGAATGTGTATTCCTGCTGCTTATCATCTCATATTTTGATCAAACAATCAAAATAGTTACATAAGTTTGTGAATATTGCTGTTAAAACATTTCCTACGTGTATAAGTATTTGTTGTTACTGGCATTCCCCAAAATTTAACTGCTTATAAATTTTATGTAGATATGGAGCCGCAGAAGCTGCATGTCATTCATGACTGCTGTAACTACTTTATAAAGTGAAGACCACTAAAATGCATATTTAATATACCAAATATTGTGAAATACTGTTTGGAGTTCTATCAAAAGTTGGCAGAAATTGAGCTTCGAGTGATAATGCCTTAGGCTTTAAAATGTTTAACAGTTTTATAAAGGGAAAGATTGGTCCAGAAAAGAAATGGTGGGAACACTGAAACCTAATTCTTTGACATAAGTTAAGAGCACATTTCACTCTGAAAGGGTTGGGTGGACTTTCTGTTGTTACCCAGTTGTTGCATCAGGAGTGATTTTTCTCTTTCATGTCTTCCGCTAACATCAACTCATAAATTATACTCGGATTTGCTCGTTTCAAAACTCTCCAGTAATAAGTATTGTGCTTATTTTAGGTTTTCACTTGGACTTGGTAGCAGAAGTGCATTAATCACCATCTTCACATTTGTGCTGTGGGCGCTAAGTCAAGCCAAAATGTAGAGATGAATGTTAGCTTGTGTAAATATTAGTAGCTTTTGTGTGGTGTTTCTACATCTGAAGTTAAGGATGTTAGATGAAGCAAAGTAACCTCTTGTTTTCATTGTTTTGACTTCCTTCAAGAACCTAATCATAATTTGTGTTTAGAGGCATCAGAGTTGTTAGCCTTTTATACTTTCGCTGTCTATCTCTTGAGAGTGGTCTTTTTCTGGATATTGTAGATATACTGGATCATGATACCCTTTGACTTGGATTGATATTTTGAAACATCCGAATTCTGATTATTTGTTTCAATTCTGATCTTCTCAATTTTTTTTCAACTTCATTGCATGCTACATTTAATTTTTTGAAATAATCAATTGCACAGATGCTGCAATCACTATATTTATTAAGTGATTCTGATATCTTTTAGTGGCCATTTTCTTAGGGGCTTTATTGATTCATTCCTTTCCAGCAGCAAGGTTAGAGAAGATTGTGACAGACCACCAATAAGTTCTGATTTCTCAGCAATAAAAGCAACAACATTTTTTCGCTAATTCCTTTTTGTGGATATGGTAATCCATCTTCACTTGTGTGATTCCCTCTCTCTCCTTCTTTGTCTCTGCATCTATCTGAATTTATTCGGTTGAAGTTAAATGCCTTGTCAAGGTGATCAAGGATTGAGAAATTAGCTGTTGATAATTGTTAGCCAAGAAATGTTATGGTATATTAAGATCTTGCTAAGAAATAAAATGACTGTAATCCCATGTCCATAATGTGATGTGATTGGAAAGTCAGGTTTTTCTGTGTAATTTGAATAAATTTTGCATTACGGAAGTGCTTTTAGGAATTCAAATTGACCAACATGACAACGAAAGGCTCGGATAGATATACATTGGAAGCATTTAAGATTTAGGATGAGATTAACATTATGCATATGCCCATATGAACTTCCAACTGTTCACTGTTTTATCGCACATCTTACAACTTTTCACAATGTTTGTCCTTTAAGGCAACAAACGAAAATCTTCCACCCAATGTAATAAAGCAGCTTGCAAAGGAATTGAAGAATCTTGATGAATCCCCACCTGAAGGCATTAAAGTTGGAGTGAATGATGATGACTTTTCAACGATATATGCTGATATTGAAGGCCCAGGCAGAACATCCTTTCCCTCTATTATATGAAACTTTTCTAGATTTTTCTCTTTAAGATTTCCCCTCACATAAGATTCCTGGACTTGCAGCTGGTACTCCATATGAAAATGGTTTGTTCCGCATGAAGCTGTTGCTGTCTCGTGACTTCCCTCATTCTCCCCCTAAAGGTTTGTGGATGGATCCCAGTATTAATTGCTTCCACTTTGAAATTTTTGTCGTCTATTTGTCACGAGCTTGGTTCAAATGCAGAGTCATAAAGAGTGGTGGGCTGCTCTAAAATCATGCATTGTTCATTTTGATGATGCCTTAAATGTTTTAAGTTTCATTATAATTTACTTACGAGTTATTGAATCCTTGGCATTATCAATTCAGGGTATTTCATGACTAAGATTTTCCATCCAAACATTGCAACCAATGGTGAGATATGTGTCAATACATTAAAAAAGGATTGGAATCCAAGTCTTGGGCTGAGACATGTCCTCGTTGTAAGCTCTTTTTACATTTTTATTATTTTGTAAGGGACAGAAGCTGCTTCTTGATTTGCCAATTTCATGAAATTTAAGCTGTTTTGGCATTTGTTTAGTAGTAATTTGTGCTGGCATTGAACTTGTTTATGACAGGTAGTCAGGTGCTTACTGATTGAACCATTTCCGGAGTCAGCTTTGAATGAACAGGCTGGCAAGATGCTGCTTGAAAATTATGATGAATATGCCCGGCATGCCAGGTAAAACCAAATATACGTAATTTCAATTTTGCTTTATGTTGAAGTGAATGTATCAGTGGAACCTTACACATGATGTAGATGACAATACTTAAGAGAACTATTTAAAAAAACTAATAATTGCATTTGGGTGTTGATACTATATTGCAATTTTTGTTGTCATGCCAACAGTTCTAGGATAGGTAACGGCACTTGTAAGAATCAAGTTCTGGAGAATGAGAGTTTATAATTCTTGCCAAATAAAATTGAAGGGTACCTAAGGACCGAAAAGGGTTCAAAGTACCTTCTCTCTCTCTTCTGTGTGAGTCCTTGCATTTGCGACTACTAATCCTAGTAGAAGTTAGAAAAGAGGAGCTTTACAGAGATTATAAAATTTTATCCTAACTTATTCCTGTAAGCATGAAAAACTGTACTTTTAACTCCTTATAATGCTTTGAAACTCACGTGCAGGTTATACACTGGAATCCATGCTAAGCCAAAACCAAAGTTCAAGTCAGGAGCTATTTCGGAGTCAACAACGGCTCTCAATGTTGAGCACAGTAATGCTTCGGTTCCATGTAATGACCAGAAGAGTGCGGTGGTGCCATTATCATCCCCATTGGCCCCATTTACAGCAGCCACTAAGGGAGCTAACAGTCAGGACCAAGCAACTGCAGTAGCACCAATGTCTGAGCTAGTGGTTAGTGGATCAATACCAATACTTCCGGTGACTAGTACCCAGAAGAAGGAAGGTGGGCCAGCTAAACAAATGATGGTGGACAAGAAGAAAATGGATGCAAGGAAAAAGAGCTTAAAGAGATTATAATGCACCAAGTGGCATGAATCTGTGGCAAATATCTGTTGTTTATTGATTGGATAAATGGGGATATGTTGTGCAAGGAATATTACCATGGTGACAACTGAACTTAATCAATGATCATTTATTCTAATCTCCTTCTATTTCTTCTTCTGCTGGTCCCATTTGGTTTTGAGAAGCTTGCCTGTGAAAATTAATCCCCTGCTGCAGGAACTTTTTAACATATAAAGTTTAGTCAGCAGATTTTTTATATAAATATCTTAGCTTCTCAAGCTCTACTCCTTTTCTTCTGTTGAGCATCAATTATATGTATGGAAGATCAAGAAAAGGTCCAAATTTGCCAATCAATTTCCTGTATTGGACGTGTTTGATCTTGTTGTGCACAGAGAGAAAGAACATCCAATCTTCCAACTTTAGATACTGATAATCTCTTTATTTGATGCCACGTAGAGAAAGACATCCTCTTGTTATTGATCATATAAGGCTACTGTTTGATAACGAAAGTTGCACTTATCGCCGAAGAGCTGTTAACAGATTAAAGTCTTGATATACACATCAACTTTCACTTTCAATCATGCTTTTGTCAGAACATATGAAATTCGTTGCATAGGTAGGACCTTTTCTGGAGATTATCCTCGATATCGTTCAAAGTTTGATTGCATAGCTGACGAAGACATTTTCAAGTTTCACAAGACACAATAAAGGTAATACAGTACATTCCGACCACCATCAGAACAGATACCATCACCATACCACCCACCAGCTACTACCTACCATTTAAAAGCTTGGTTTAAAAACATGGAAAGGAAAAATGTTAAAGGGAACTAGAGCCATAACATTAATCAACACCATTCTCCTCTTAATATTTGTTTCTAAATTTTTGATAGAGATGGAGAGAATCACTTGGCCATCATGATTTTCACAAATTCCTCATAGTTTATCTGACCATCTCCATCAACATCAGCCTCCCTTATCATTTCATCGACTTCTTCATCCGTGAGCTTCTCGCCAAGGTTTGTCATAACATGGCGAAGCTCAGCAGCAGAGATGAAACCATTCTGATCCTTGTCAAAAACTCTGAATGCCTCTTTCAGCTCCTCCTCGGAGTCAGTATCCTTCATCTTCCTGGCCATGAGGTTCAGGAATTCAGGGAAATCGATTGTTCCATTACCATCAGCATCCACCTCGTTAATCATGTCTTGCAGCTCTGCCTCGGTGGGGTTCTGGCCAAGTGATCTCATCACAGTTCCAAGCTCTTTGGTGGTGATACAACCTGCATGTCAAACAAGCTTATTTAAGCTTCTTGAAGAGTTAACCAGATGCAGATCATCAAAACAGAGTTGAAACTGTTGTCCGGCAGGAATTAAAGACATAAACGAAGCTATCCGTATAACATAATCCTACTCCTAAAGTAGAAACAATCATGGATTTTGTCGAACTACCTTATTCGATCTAGATTGCTCACTAACACTCCTCATCAAATTTAGCATCCAAGCAACAACAGAACATATAAAAAAATCTCTATATATCCACATATGCAACCTAAACGACCACAATACGTTGAATATCAATAGAAATCCTAGAAAAAGACCACATCTGCGTCAGAAAACACACGAACAGGAAACAGATAATCCAGACAACATCATATAGACATTGTGATTAATAACATCATTATTAACACAATGCCCGGAGAGGAAAGCAATTGATTTGTTGAGTAAGAATAAAAAAGGATCCAAGTTTGTATCATCAACTGCTTGTGATGATGCAATAACATGAAATGGTACTCAAAGCACAAAAACTTTACATGCAAAAAAGCACGATTCATATGCATTAAATGCTGAAGTGAATTGGGACCACTCATAAAACATAAGATCACAACAAATCTTTATGCTTTATATACTATTTGACACCATATTTATATCTCTCACACACACGAAGATACATATGCAGGAAAAACTAAAATTGACTATAAATCAAGAGAGCCAACACTGTCACCGAATCCCCTGTTTAAACCAAAACGCAAATTGAGAAAACATCAATAAAACAGAGAGCTACGCCTGCAAGGCATCCTCTTCACAAAATTCTAGACTCTACATAAACACGACCGAAATGCTAAAAATCAAGTCATTTGACTAATAAAGACCAGATCTTTTTCTCCTTTTTCTTCTAACAAGACAAAAGGAGCAGAACCAACATCGTAAATAACCTTAAAAATACTTATAAGCCAAAGAAAAACCCAAAAGTCAAATCTAGGAGTGGTATACAGTATCATAAGGAACATACACAGATACATACGCGCATGCCTGTGTGTTTATGTACATAATATATATAGATACAAACATATATATATATAGAGAGAGAGAAAATGAAAGAAGGGAACGAACCATCGCCATCCTTATCGAACAAGCTAAAAGCTTCCTTGAACTCGGAGATCTGGTCATCGGTGAGTTGATCGGCCATTTTTTGTTTCTTCTTTGAATTCTACAGTTGCTGGTTTGATTCTCTGTATATTCAATCAATCAAGAAGAGACCTTTGGTTTCTCTAAAAGACTAAAACTATAGAAAAACTAAGAAAATGAAACCAAATAATAATAAAAGCAAACGAGAAAACGAACTCAAAGAGCGTAGCAGAGATCGAAGCACAGAAATAGTCAAGAGGAGAGAGAGAGGGGGGGCGAGAATGGTTCCCTTGACTTTCACTTAATTCTCGATTTTGCCCTTTTCATCTCATACTTTCATGTTTTATTAATAAATCAATACGGGGTTATTTTCGTGGTTGGGCCTAGGCCCAAAATTTTATGATATTAAATAAATAATAAATCAATACGGGGTTATTATTGGTGATTGGGCCTAGGCCCAAAAGTTTTTGTTATTAAATATTCCATCCTATTAAAAAATAAGTATCGTTTTAGAGAGATGCATACTTATTAAGAAAGCTAATAAAATGTTTGATATACCCTTATTAATTGCATGTTGAATTACCTTGAAAATCTAATCTGTATAATTAGGATGTGAGAGAAATTAAAGGGTAATTTTAGAAATAAAATTATAAATATGCATGCAAAATCGT
>JANTPM010000244.1:1853595-1870008 GCA_025434745.1 Erythroxylum divaricatum | reverse complement strand
GGAAGCAAAGGTGTAAAGTAGTTTTTAAGCATGATAGGCCAGATCCTATTAGATGCCTTATGAAAAGTGCTGCTATGTTGACTGAATGTATCACTATAAAATAGCATATTGGTATAAATCGGGGGCCTACACTACGGAATAAATGGAGCACACCTACTGACGGTTTTTTGAAAATGAATTATGATGGAGCTTATAATAATGGGAATGCAGGTTTTGCAGCTATTATCCGAAACTCTAATGGCATTATTATTGATGGTGTTGTAAAAGAATGTAAAGCAGGTTCAGCACTTGAGGTTGAAGCTAGAGCTGTGTGTGAAGGGGTGAGGTTGTTGGAGCAGAAAAACTACCATAATGTACATATTGAAATGGATTCACAGATTATTTACAATGAAATTCTAAAGAATAAAGGACAAGGAAAGTGGAGAATTTTTCTATATATTTCTGATATATTGTACAGAATACGTCATTTACAGGGTATTGATTTTATCCTCATAAATCGTGAAGCAAATAGCGCTGCTGATTGGTTAGCAAAGCAAATCAGCAAGAAGATGAGCTTAAGTAATTGGATTTTAATGCCTCTATCTTCTTTGGTTGGTATATTGAGTCGTGATGGTTTATCAGCTCCTCTATAGTTGTATTGGTCATTTGTGATGAAGGAATATGCTAGAGATGCTGCCTAGATTAGTTCTCAAATGTGTATTGTTTCTATTTTTTTAGATGTTTTGTATACATTTGTTGATGTTGTTGTTTTTTATTAATAAATCTCTTTCTATTGGCCAAAAAAAAAAATCTGATCTTTTTTTAAAAATTTTTAAATTAAAAAGTAAAAAATAATGTCATTTTTCTTATTGAACTCGAATCCATCTTAAGGTTCGAATTTTTAAAAAAAGACCTAGGTTGGGGCCTAAATATTGTCAAGCCTAGTTTTATGTGTTTTAAGGATAGAAGACATAGACCTGCTTTGTATGTTAAGAAATCTTAGAAAAAGTCTTTGATCGTTATTTTTTTTTTCAATTTTAAATTTTTAGGAAAAACTTTTCTCTTAGCTGAAACACTGCAGTATGAATATCAAATGTGAACTAGTCAAATGGTACTAATATAATAATCTAACTCAGTTCTAAACTCAATCCGAATTAATTAATTTTAACTTAAATTAATAATTTAATTTAATTATAATAAATTATTAGTTTAAGTTAGATTTAATTAATTTATTTAGAGTTTTACAATTAGGTTGAATCGTCTTGTAAAAAAAATATTTTGTTAATATATATAATGCTTATATTGCGTTTATTTCGTTATTATTTTTAACAAAATTTTAAGAGAAGATATTTTTCTAAAAAATTGAAAACTAAGAAGTTTTTCGAAAATTTTAAGAATCAGGGAATTCTCCTAAGGTACTCATCTTTTTAAAGTTTAGTGCTGAAACATTGTCATTTTAGATTATTTTTGTGGAACGATATCGTTTTGTGATAAAGTTCGGATAGGGCCGAACTGTTTCTATCATTCTTGATCTGTGAACCTTATACAGCTAATTATCCTGAAGTTGAGCGAGCCCATATAAGTTAGCCCATCAGTTCATCAGATGCTTGCCTCAGGTTTTACTCCTTGAACCGATTTTTTCCATTCCACAGACAAGGAATTCATGGACTTTAGTCCTAATTTATTTGAATAATGTACCTACGAAAAGTCAAGGAATAGCTCTTCATGTTCTTAAGATCTGAAACTCCTGATGTTATTGTTGGATCAAATCTGCTAAGCCATTTGAACCAATCCCTAATTGGCCTTACAACTGCTAAAGAATAAACTAATAGGTCCTCCATATTAGAGCAATGAAACTTCCATATTTTTCCAGTAATATCAGTTAGTGCAAGAACATCACTTGTATCTGTCAATGATCTTGATCAGAAAATGAGACATTAGCAATCTTTAGATGCCACTTTTATTAAAATTTCTCACAACAATCAACAAGCACCAAACTTTGGACTGGTTAAGAGCAGTTTAGTTGTCAGGTTGCAATAGAAAAGTAGCTTCAGCATTCTCGTCACTGCAATACAGGCAAGGGTGTTGCTGAAATCCCTGATCTCGTAAGATTTTCCTAGCCATCACAACAATCTCTTTGTTACTCAACTTCCCTGGATGCTCTTTTAGTACCGTTTGCACTGCATTACTGAATGCTCCGTATGCTTTACCACCTGCCTCGACTGGAGTCATATCAGCAGAAGTCTCATCAGCTTGGCATCCACTTAGCAGAATTCCTGCGTCCTTCCCGACAGATTCAAACAAGTCCATTTCCAGGCGTGGTATCCTGAATTTGAGGCTGGAATCTTCCCCAAAGCACTCTAGCAAGTGAGTCCCAATATCAGATGTGGTTATATGTGTCAGTGATGAAAGGTGTTGCATAATAGATTCAAATGATATGGTTTTTGGCCTGTGCTGAGAAGGAACTGTGGGATTGGTTATGGCTCCTGAGGGTCCAATTTGTTCTTTTTCATTGTCAATCAGGCCACCACTGTGACATGAATCTGACAGGACTGCGAAAATTGCTCCCTTTGGCAGGCGGTTCACTAGATGCCTGAAGTCCACATCTGCATTTATAAACAATAAAGCTTCATTCAGTTACTTTCAGGACAATATTCCATGTAATTCCTGACGAAGGAGGTGTCACTAACCTGTAATGAGATTAAAATCACAGGGAACAATAGCCTCATCCTGCCTGGACCGATGTCCAGGCTTCATGGAAGGAATTCTGGTTCCATGTCCGCTATAATGGAAGTAAAGAACATCACCATCTTCAGCTTGATCAATCATCTGACTAAGCGCATTCCTGATATTGGAACCTGTAGGCAAGACAGACGACCCTGGTGCATCTGTCAGGAGCTCAATGTTGGCAGGATCGAACCCAAACCGTTCCACAAGCATGTCTCTCATGGCTAACACATCGTTTATGCACCCATGCAACTCATTTCTTGTGTTGGGATAGTTGCAACCCACCAAAACAGCCATCCTCTTCTTTCCCTTCTCCATTTTGAATCAAAATTCCAGCTCAGAAGCAAGAACTGAATCTCCTCAGGTGTTTGCGGTTCTCAAGATCGATTGCTTCAGTTTATGTATGAATGTTTTGTGTGCTTCTCCGCTTCCATTCGTGTTCAAGTAATCTTTCTACGTACATCACATTAGTTGACTTTCAAGCAATGTTGATCGGTTTCTTATACGATACACCCATCACATAACAGCGACATAAAAATAATAAAACACGTTTCAGGTTCCTGTCATATTTCAGTCTACAAGTCTCGAAGTTCTTACCATCTTCTTGCTTGTTTATACGTTATGAGTAAATTTTAGATGCATTAAAATTTGTTTTGAATTATATTTCAAGTTAAAAAATCGTTCGACGCAATTTCATTTATTTTAGAAAATATTTTCATTATTATAAATTTTTGAAAAATTTTAAGTTTTTGACTGATTATTATATATTTAATAGAATTTGTAAAACTTCTCCACCCAATTTTAATAGTATTAAGTAATAATAAATGGGTAGAAATTTAGTAAAATGTTATTTTTAGATTTTCTATTATCGCAGTTTTAAAATAACTTAAAAAATAAAAATATTAGACCTTCCCAGATCTCGACTAAGGGTTTTTATTGCTTTTGTTAAAAAATAAAAATATTCATTGAAATAAATATAATTTATAAGAAAATTTTGTAACTTTACCTTATTTTGCAAAATTACTTGATAGCAATTAAGTGAATATTTCTCATCCATATGTGAGTTGTTAATCTGTTTGTTGCTTCCAACAATAGCTGCTCTTAAATTAGTGAATTTCAGTAATTATGATTGTCAAATAAAAATATTATTTAAAAAATTACGGTTTTAATATTATAACTATCAGTTTACAAGTACAAATTAGGTGGATGTTGCAGACGTGTGGAACAATCAAAAGTCATGAGCATCATAGCAACTGTGTATTACCAAACTGCCTTCTAAGTTCTAACAATGGCTTCCAAGTTCTGTAAGCCTACGGAGACTGCCTTTAGAGCAAAGAAACAGATAACAATATGACTTTTTTAAGATGTGTCTGTGCTTTGGATCAGGAATATGAGATCCTTTCACATTAAACCTACTTGTTTCACTTAAATATTAGTCAAAACCTTCGTCAGGATTTCTTACTTGCGGTAGCAGATAATAAAAGCAGAGACTTCATCGGCTTAACAGGCTCTTTGCTTCCCTAACTGCAGCTGTAGGGCTTGGTTTGGCCAGAGTGGCTTCAGACCAGACCAGCACAATTTCTCATTACTCGAACCTAATCAAATCAGAGTTGACTTGTTCACTTCATCAATAAAGGCATTTGGTAAATCGGAGTCATAACATCAACCTGATAGGATGATTTAAATAGGAGTATTGCAAGTCACTGTTTCAACACAAGAGAAAGGTTCATCTGTTATACCTTTCTCATATGCTGTATGTAACACTTTAAACTGGGATGATCATATCATTGTCTAATATAAACTCAACTTGTATTAAGCAGTAAAGATTTACCATTTGCTTCACAGGAACCAAAGGGCCATGGAAATTGCCAAGTTCTATGTACACAAACTGTAAATTGCAATCTTATGTAACTTTCTTGATCCTATAGAATGTCTAGCATTAACATTTAAAGCATAAATAAGGAGAAAAGAGTCAGAAGACAATACATGTAGGAACAAGTTTGATATATATATACATAAAGAAAAAGGAAAGCTAACTCAAAAATCTTTCCAGACTTTAAAATCAGTAGTTGAACTGCTATAATTGATCAAACTATCCTGGCATCCAATAAAGAATGTAGTATGTACAGAATCCACATTCACTAAAGCATGGGCTGTTCCACTTGGACTAGCTGCAACAGCAACTTCATCTGCACCAATGGTAACTTCTGCATAACCTGTATCAACTATTTGATTGTTCTCCAGCTGCAATTCATCAATTACATGAAATGAGCATGGAAAAGTTGCACAAGAATGTCAAGAATCTCAATCTGTAACCAATAACTGGGTCGTTTTCATTTCAAAATCTTAAATTTATTCAGCCTCAGTCCGATTGTCAGAAGTTCGAAATAAAAAACTTTTATTTTTATGCATCTTTTGGGGCATTGGCATCATTGAACATCAGTCTACCTTTTAACAGAAAGTGGGTTGAAATGTAGAAAAGCAATGCATGTCAGGAAATAGAAGAACAGTGTAAACTTTAGCAAGTTTGCTCAAAACTGAAGCACAGGGACTGTTTCCTGGCACATTTTGATACAGAGGATTCTCTGTACCACAGGAATCTATGTTATCTGAAACTGTGACCAAAAGATAATTTCTAATAGCAAGAAAGCCAGCTAGCTATAAAGATCAAAGGAAAAACCTTTGCAACTCAAAAAAGAAGCAGTTTTCATGGCGAATTGCTGAAGCTATTCGAAACAATTGAACATCAAACATCTATATGAAACTATTAGGCATATAATTCGACCTTTGAACTTCTGACTGTTTTTTTTTTTGGCAATGTTTAGAAGTAAGAAGATTGTCCTAAATAAAGGAACAGAGAGGATACCCTAAATAACGTTTCGGCACCCCAAATGACAAACGTCTCGTTACAATCATGGTGCCTGTGATTTCCCCTCATAGCACCAGGTCGTATTTCACCAACATGAACTGAAGAACAAGACATTGCCCCGCCTGTACATAAACCAAGATATATGAACATAGACATCAAATAGCTCCAAAGTTAACTCAAGGATTCCTTCTTTTGCGCAATACTAACAGTACAGAACCAAAATCTTACTCAGAAGGTCACAAAAGAAAATACCAATGAACATAGTGCTCAAGCCCCAATTCCCAACTCATTAAGATTCGTTTAAAAGATGGAACATTCAGGAGACGGACAACGAAGTCGCCTTTAAGCAATCATATCAAAGGAATCAACCCAAAGCCAAGATCCAAAACAATTGCTAAACCTTTAAACATGTAAAAAAAAAAAAGAAGTGACCTTTAATGCCATATTCGAGGGCAAGTGAGACAGGATTGATAAGCCAGCCACGGTTGTCCTTAGTGATAGGAGAAGAAGAGGACCCAGATGGGAATTTGATCAAATTGGCCATCAAGTCTTCTTCTTTGCTCCAATTGCCCTCTTGGAGTCTATAAAGTGAACCGGAAGATGAGAGCTTTGAAGAGTGTTGAAGCCTGAGAGAGACCCAAGTCAGGAAAAGTAATAAACCGAGCAACAAAGGGAAAGCATGGGGCTTCCTCAAGAAGTGCTTGACAGACGAAAGAGCTGAGAGGTTTTGGACCTGAAATGGATTATCTAAGCTACTACTACTGCTCCTCCTAGGGTTTGCCATTTTCTCTTCTCATCACAAACTTTCTCTACCGAATCTCTTTTTGTTAACACTAAACAAAATTTGCCCTCTACAGATCACTTTCCATTGTAACGGAACGTTTTGATTTCATTATCAGAAACCCAAATGTTACATTCTGAATTTTTTCCTCCTTTTTTTCCTGTTGTTCTGTTGCCTCTTTCAATCGTTTCTAACATCTTCATACACGTGAATCTGACATAAACGTTTAAGATTGGCAAAACGGCTGGCACCACATAAATGGATGGACAGATGGAGTGGACTAGAATTGGTCCACAAAAAGTGGACCAGAGGATCTGGTCCCAAACAAAACGGATATGTTTAAAGCCTGCCTGCTTTGCCCAGTCCTCGATTAACAAGCTGCGGCCTTGGTTGCCTAAACATCGGGCCTGATTTTTTAAGAAATCAGACCTTGGGTCGGTTTTAAGGACGCCAATGAGTTGAATTAGATCGGGCGGAGCCAAGAGCATTAGATGGCCTGCGGGGCGGCCCGTGGCCTGATGGATTACGGATGGGCCAAGCTGGCCAAAATCATTCTTATTTTCTTAAAAAAAATATAAAATTGCATTTTTTTTTTGTTTCGTAGCTTAATCGGCCAAGCTAAAATTGACGTCTCTAGTCGATCTAGAGCTTGAGCTGTCTAGGTCAAGCTTGGCCTGACATGATTATGAAAAATAACAAAAATAACGTCATTTTGCAAAAATTGACTCCATTTTCTAATTTTTATTTAAAACTAAGTCAAGCTAGGATTTAGCTGCCTCGAGCTCGATCAAACTCGAGCTCAGACCCATTGTCATCCTTAATTAGCAACCAATCAGACCAAACTTAAGCGTGAGAAAATTCATGTTTGGTTCAGAACTGACCTAAAGTTTGATCAAACTTGACACTCTAGACTCGAGTTTGAGTTTGATTGAGTTTGGACTGCCAAAGACTATTCGAAGCTAATTAAATATACATTTTTTAATTTTAAAAAATTCAAAACGAAGATTTGTTCATTTAAAAACTTCGGACTTCGGATTACACCTAGACCATCCATTTTTTTAACTTTTAAGTGACTTAAAATTTTATCAATTTTAAGTCGGTTTGATAACAAAATGAGTCAAATTAGTAAATATGTCAAAACCTACTTGGCCCGATTTTGGCTCGAGTTGACCGGGCTACATGCAGGTCACGGGCCAAAGTGGGCGAGCCATAGGCCGGGCCAACTGATACTTCAAAAACACGTCGTTTAAAAGTTTTTCTATAAAAATATGTCGAGTCAGGCCACGAGTTAACTCATTCAGGTCCGTTGGCTCACAGGCCATCATGACCCAGCTTTTGGTCCAGCCCAGCATGATCTATTGATATCTCTACAAATTAGGTCACAGACTTTTTCATCACACCATTTTATTTCAATTCAAAACGTTGCAAAGTAATGTCGATTTGATCATCTTTTCTTAAATATATATATTAAAATGATATTATTTTAGATAATTATATGAAAATATTATTTTAGTGAAAATATTAACATATAGTTTAAAATTAATGAATAAAATTTGAATTGGTTGAGTTTTAAATTTAGAGGCATTGTTCCAAACCTCATCTGAAATTCAAAAACTCATTTCAAGCAAGTGGAGTAAGCATAGTTTTAGAGTCATTAGTCAGGAAAGAAGACACCAAAGGTTTAAATCTCTTCTATTGAAGGTTTAAACAATGTCAAAACCTACCTTATTGAGCCTTTCAGATAAACTTTCAGATAATTATCTGTCAACAACACATTTTAGCATTTATAAACAACAACAACAACAACATCTTCCGAAAATCTCGCCAAGATATGAGATCTGATGGAATCATCAAGAAATCAATAGTAATGGTTTAGGAATTGGTTAAAGTTGCAAGGATTTTCTCTTCCTATCATCAGGAATTGCTTGTCAGAGTTGTGGTCCGTATCTTTCTGAATTGTGATACAACAACGAAATCAGGACAACACTTCCTGGAATTCAACTGAGGATTGCGCTATGAAATGTTCTCGTCAGGTAGAGCTAGAAATGGCTTAAAGGTCATCAGCAGACCAATCACCTCAATCACATTCAGGATGAAGAACACCATCTGATCACCTGCAAAACAAAGAGAATAAGAACTCTTCACAGCTCCTCTAAACAACAATGGAGGACTGTAAGATTACGAGTTACAGTCTTCATTCAGTACGAATGAATAAGATAAAGCATCTAAGGATCTTGATAAGCAGTCAAAATTTTACTCTGGTACTTAGAATGCTCTCTACCTGGAAGAAATGAAGCATCCTGTCGCTTTTGTGCCCATGAAAAGCTGTAAAACACATTTAAGAACGGTCAACTAAGGAAACAATTTGAGCAAAATTATAGACTGAGAATATGGTGCACATGCAATGATTGAATGAACTCATCTCAGGAAAGATCTAATCAAGTTGTTTATGATTCTCAGGGAAAACTTCTAAATTGGTTGGTACAGACCAGAAAATATGAATCTCACAGGAAAAAAAACATGTAATCAACTTGCTGATACTTACAAAGCTCCACCTGCAGCTGGTCCAAACGCTTTGAACAGGGACTGACCTGTCATTGAAATCCCATTTGCAGCTCCTCTTTGTTCTTGTTTCTACCATTTTTCAGGCAAACCAAAACATTTAGAAATTAGAATACCTGATATGAGTACAGAAATATCAGAAACATTGAGAATACCACAGCTCTATTCTGGAGAAGGAACAATCCTGTCGTGATTGATACCTGCATAATTGAGAGAATCATAAACATAAATATAGTTCTCACAAACACAGTTAGGACATTATGTTATAAACTGAGTGGCACAAAAAGGAGAAGAACTTCTCAGTTGAATCATGTACTTACAGAGAGGGCATTCTTCAGTATAGATGCAAAATCAAGAACTAGAGTGAGACTAAGGCCTTTTAGCGTTGCTATAAATGTATAACTAGACAGCAGTGGAATGGTAATGACCTTCAAGTAAAGAAGAAGAAAAAGATTATACCAATATATCAGTTCAAAGACAAGAAAATCTATGCGAGTTGATTTAAGAACTTACTGCTCCTACTCTTGATATCATTACAGGCCCCACATTTCTCTCAACAACAGGGTAGACAAATAGCTGAAAGAGAAGCAGTCCAAGGCCTGGTAGATGCATGCCAATCAGGAAGAAAATGAAAATTAGCTTTAGCTTGTGATTTTCATGGAAACGCATGTATTCACAGTTAGAGATGGCAAAAAACTGGACTTGAAGTCAACAGGCAAGTCTGACTTGATCAAACTCGAGCTTGATAAATTTTTTTGGACTCGACCAATAATAAGAATTTGGGTATGATAAACCCAATGTTAGCGGGTAAACTTTATTTGACCATATTCGGACCCGATTAGACTCGAGCAACGTCCTCAGGCTGGTTGCCAAAGTATTCAAATATATCCTCAATGCTTCTGCTTGAGTTTTAGTTTAGCTTCATGGCATCAAAAGCTATGACATGCTTAAACGTCTAGAATGAACCATCTTAGATGCAACAGAATTCCCAGTAAAAAGTATGAAACTGATTATTCCCACCTGAGAGTGCAAGAACTTCACCAACATCTGCAGTTGTATAACTTAACCCTCCATTTCTTCTGGGACTAACGGCCCATAATGAGAAAATCTGAAGAATATGATAGTAAGTAAAGCATTGTTTAAGAAAGAACATTGAACATAGCAGAGAAGAAAAAGAATATATCCAGGTCAATAACATAGCTGGAACATAGTCTGAAATTACCTCTGAATAAGCCATGTCATGAAGTTGGAAAACACAGTATGCAATGATTGAGGACATTAATGGCCAATTTTTCAGTAGATTTGGCTTAGAAATTGTGGAATTCTTGTCTGTTCCATTTGTCTGGGGCTTGTGCGTTGTGGCTTCTAATGCATCATATACATCATCACTCTCTTTCTCATTTCCTTTATGATTGTGCAGTGTCTCCTGCATCAGACAGGAACTTGTTAATCTACATGCAACCTAATCTCCTAGATACAGGGGAACTCAACTGACATTAACTTCTATTTACTTACCGGAAGCCAACAGCAAAATACAAATACAGCCAGAGAAAAGACTGAGATCAAAACACAAGGTAAGAGGTATGGAAACCTGCAAAATTTTATCAAATTTAAGGGAAAAGTGTGGATAATTTGCATTCACTTCCAAGATGGAATATAGTATGCCGAAGTGAAAACGTATGAACATTTAGATTTACCTCCCAAAAAGAGAATCCTTGGGGAAAAGATTTGGATACTTCTCTGCAGGCTAAGATTGTTATTTGATTCAGTAAACAACTCAACAAGATAAGCATAAGAATTAATCCTAGTTCATGGATTCTGTCAGATTAAAGGGTCTCAGATTACATTAATGCAGAAGGTTTCAGTTTATAATACATCATGATTACCAGTCACATGAAGATAAATTTACCTGTGCAAGAAAACCTCCAAGAGCTGGACCAATTACTAATCCAATACCCCATGATACGCTGACCTGCAATCAATGATGTTTGATTCAAATTCTGTATCAGCACCATATGGATGAAAGTAGCTGATAAAAGGAAATTCTCCTACAATTGCCATTCCCAGAGCTTGATATTCTTTACGGCAAGCTTCCGAAGCGTACGCCTGAAAAGTAAAGAAACTGAGAAGATTGAGAATCTCATCAAGGAAAAGAAACTGCAAAAAGAAATCAGTATTAGCAATCAAATGTTTATAACAGAACATAGATTAGAACGTCAAAGTAACATATAACATATGTAGCAGAACTGAAACAGAAATTAAGAATCAAGCGATATACCCTCATTGGACCAATTATACCACACAAACTTCCAATAAGGAACCTTGTACAAACTGCCATCCAAAAGTTTGTACTGAATCCAAAAAGTGTGTTGAAGATAACCCTGGAAAAGTTAAAAACAGCAGAGGACCAAACTGGAGTTTTCAGGATTTTACTTTGGAGGATCACATAAGAAATAGAAATCAAGCATTACTAACACTGCCATTGCTCCGAACAATATGACAGGTTTTCGACCATATCGATCGGCTATTATTCCCCATAGAAAAGAAGTTGATGCTCTTCCAAACATAAATGCAGACCCTTCAAGGAGTTAACACCATCTCTTAGATTAAGGACAATATATAATATCATACATACGTACATAGATCGGCGTATATGAAATATGCTCACCCACATAACCAGCATAGTAGCCAATATCTTCCTCCTTCTCTGCTATATGGAAGTCTTGTATCTGCAGAAAGGTGATGTTCAAGAGTGCCCACAAGAGTTTTTTTAATGAATTGAACGAAAGCATCACTCATTTCATGAACATGCTTAGCTTACCATGAAGTAGAGGAAAGGGAACAGAGATGATATAGGCAAAGCTGCAACAATCAAAACAATTATTAGATGAGAACATTGTAAGCTTCAGAGATCAGCATGAGCTTGAAACTTCAATCAGAAGACGACTAATAGATGGTTCAGCAACTTCCCAACTAATAATAGAGGTGCAGAATGGGAAGAGATGTGTGAAATTTCAGTCATGAAGTTCGTTAATGAAGAAATAATGCCAAACTCTCTGAAGACAAATCATAACTAAATGAGTTTCCATGTGTATGTTGGAACTCATTCATAAGTGGATGTTTTGCAAGTGGAAGTACGTGGTGATTCCATGAAGCACAATACAACAGTTTCTTGTTTTATTCTCGAAAATGAAAAGAAAAATCTTCAACCAAACTGTTCCATTGTACGCTTGAGTTCACATGAAGCCCATGCGAAAAAACAACTTCAAAAAAGATAGGAACTTTAACAGCTCAAAGCCCTTCTTTTCCATCACCAAGAACAACTAAGATATCTGAACCGAACCTCTACTGTGAAAATCCCTCAAACTGTTCAAGAACATTAACTGAAACAGGCAAAAGGAAAAGAGAAGGACATCATGAAGAGGATTGTTTGTCACCGATACGCACAAGCAACGAGTATAGCGACACAGACGAAAAACAAGTGCTTATAAGGCACTCCAGTGTTGGTGGCTTTGAAAAGCTCAATCTTGCAACCTGGACAGTCCTCATAATACTTGTAGTTATTGATGTTGTGCTCGTTCTTCAACAACAAAGCTTCTCTAGTCCCATTCTCATCAGCCATCTTCTCCCGCACAAAGAGCGAGCTAGCAGCAAATGAAAAATGAAGCTCTTGTGATGAGTTCGTCCCTTTGGACTCTCCTTAAGGACATATATGATATATCAAGTAGTATTCGAAGTAAAAGACAAAGATGCCTGAGATTCAATAATGTTTCGACCTGACAAGTTTTTTAATTTTCTCTACGTCACTGATGAGTTATTACAGATATATAAATCATGCAGACTGTACTCTTTTGTTTTTCATTCGTTCTTTCTCTCTCTCTTTGTGGTTTTGGTGAAAGTGAATTAATAGCTTTTTGTTTTTTTGTACATAATTCATCAAATTGTATTCTGCAGATTTAAATTTAAATTTAATTTAATAAAACATCATAATTCAGTTAGTAAATATTTATGATGATTGTTTATTCTCGTTTGAATGAAATTAAAATTTTACATAACTTGATGATAATGATTTATTGTTTCTTTTTTTTTTAACAGGGAACCAACAATCGCTATCCTTTGGATATGTACTGGATAAATCTCTGGATTGATGCAATAGTCTACAAATTACGTCAACCAGGTACTCTACACTAAACAAGTCTTGTACGACAGGCTCGATCGAAAGAGCGTAAATAGGGAGATTCGAACATAGGACCTTTTGGTTCTAATACCTCTTCACTTCACCAATTCGACTACCCACTAAGAGCGAGTTGATCATTTGGGAAAAAAATATTTCATAAAACTTTAAAATGTAAGTTAATAGAAAAGACAAATAACAAAATACAAAAAGAGGAGGAGATTAAAAGAAATTGTTAGGTTAAGATCACAAATTGATATAATTTGAAGTGATTCGATGAACTATATATAAACAATCTGTATTTAGGTTTATTGTGTAGCTTAACATAATTCAATGAATGTAACTACACTAACGAAAACAAGTCGACGAAAGTCCCGAAACGAGAAGTTTAGAAAAATTTAGTATTACGCAGTCTTATTCATAATTAGTAGAGAGGTTGTTTCCAACATTCAATGAATGTAACTCTATGAATATATTTTAATGATTATTAAATGGATATACTTTACAATAATTTTGCATAAAAATATTATAAAATTGAATTGATTAATTAAATAAAAGTTGATTTAAGTTAATGATTACTAAGTGAAATAAAAGTTGATTTAACTTAATGATTACTAAGTGGATGAATGATGACAATCATGAAAATATTATATAATTTAAATAAATTATATAATAAATTAGGAATTTAAAATTAAATAACATAATCAATTTAATTGATAAATTGATGATATCTAATAGTACGTAATTTTATCCATAACTGATAGAAAGGTTATTTTTAAATGACTCACTTGAACTATATATATATATATATGTATATATTCTTCTAATTGTACTCAAAAAAATTTCAGCAATTACAGCACTTTTTAATCCAATTTTATCAATTTTTATAATATTATCAATTTATATATATATATATATATATAATTAGCAGAAACGCCAATCCTGAAGAGAGCCTGTGCTTCTAAGAACTCTGCACTCAGCAACATCTCAATTTTAATTACTTTTGTCTCTATTGTTTTAAATTACTTTTGTCTAGTAGTTGGACTGACCGGACCCTCCATGACTAGATGCATTGCCTTGGGAATACAAATAAATATATATACATATAAAAGAAGTGAAATATTAAATATTAAATATTAATTTTTTATTTTTATTTTTTAATTTTTCTTTCGTGTAAGTCATTTTAAAACAATCTCTCAACTAGAATGGATAAGAGTGGCAATAGGACAATCCGGAGTAGGGTTTACCTAAGTCCAACCCCTAAATCTCGAACTCGGGCTTGTGATTGTCCAGTTTGAGCCCAAGGCTCGATCAGTGAGTTAGGTCTAAGTTCAATTATCAAATTTAATTTAGGATTAAGAATGCACACCAAGGTTCTGAATTTCGTTCCATTCAAGCCAAAAAATAGTATCAGAACGGACATAAAAATATCGGGGATAAATTCCGATCGATACCGGCTTCCGACGGTACCAAAGAGTGGGGCTTCTTGTCCATTGCCAGCAGGATCGTGAATCACATGTGACTTCGGCTTTTTTGATCTTTCTTTTGGACAATTCAAGTCATCATGGAGGCCATTCTTCACTAGTTAAAAAAATAGAATTGCACTTTTCTTTGCACACGGAACCCACTTAGTCCGAAGTGTAATCATTATGCACCATTGCGTTCGAATCTCTTTTAGCATATGTTCTAACAAATTTTGATCTCTATTCTACAAATAAAAGTCGGTGAGAATTTAAACTTTTTAATGCATTATATGTAAAGTCAAATTGGGAATAATCCAATCGAAATAAAAAGATTTATAAAATTTAATTAAATCGTATTATAAAGTCAAATTTGGAATAATCCTATTGAAATAAAAAAGATTATAAAATTTAATTAAATTGTATTATATATTTGTGTCATTGATCTACAATTACAATTTTTGTCTTTCTCTATAAATTAGTCAATTATTAATTATATTTTCAATTTTTCAATAACTTATCGATTAAATTATGTAATTCGATCATATTATAATAATTAAATTACTCAATAAATGATCTAGATTAACGGATTTAAGTTTGGGAAAAAATAGATCTCAATTAGTGTCGACTATACCTATATCAAGCTTGTGATTAAAAAGCTCGATATAAAAAATTATATAAAGATTACTGTGGCCATACTTTAAGTTCCCATACTAGAAATCATTATTTTGAATGATTCATATATTTAATTATTCCATGCTAAATGAGACATATAGGTAAATTATTTTTCTACATTCATAATTGAAATCAATATTTCTAAGTTAATATTATAAAAGTTTTTCAAATTTAAAAAAAATTGTTAAAATATTTTAACTTTTAATTTTTGGTAAAAATAGTGCGACGATAAGTATTACATTAATGTGTATAACATGATATGCCATGTCAAATCAGTATTTTTGTCACATGACTATCATATATTGTATTTGTGTTATTATAAATTTTGTTATTTAATAAAAAATACATCAACCACCCTAAAACAAAATAATTCCGTAGAAGTGTATAATTATTTTATAATTGTTGATATTTTTAATTTATTAAATAATAAAATTCACATGACCAAAATACTTATTTGATATAAGAAGTTAATATTAATTATGTCAATTAAAAATTAAAAATTAAAATATTTTAACATTATTTTTTAAAGGTTAATATTAATTTTTTGTCTATTCTAACATTTTGGAGTTCAACTTCCATTTGGTTTGTACGGTTTGGATACAGAGTAATTCACACCAGCCACTCCTTTGGCTTTGTGGGGTCAACGTCTCTTTAATGGGTTTTGTTCTTATTCTCCAACTTTTTTAACATTGTCTTATATCGTTAGCACAGCAAGATAAGAACAAAAGCAAAAACAAAAAAAGAAGAGTAAAAAATCATGTCACGTTGTTTTCATGGAAGTAGAGATGATTAAAAAAAAAAAAAACTCAACCCGACATGGGTCGGTCCAAATTTAATTAGTTGGTGGTTTAGGCTAGGAGCTTCATCAGTCAGGTATTGTCCCGTTTGGTCACACCTATATTTTGTAGGGAAGCGCTGCGCATCTTATGAGAGCAGCAAGAGTTGAACTTGTGACCTCAGGGTTTTGATGCATTGAGACGCACGTCTCTCATCACTTGAGCTACTTTTTAGTTTGGACCGGGAGCCTCACCGGTCAGGTATTGTCCCGTTTAGTCACACCTATATTTTGTAGGGGGCGCTGCGCATCCCATCAAGACAGCTGGAGTCGAACCTGTGACCTCAGAGTTTTGATGCGTTAAGACGCACGCTTTTCTAATCGTGTCAAATTGTATTTTATGGGAATATA